>CAUYQV010138743.1:0-13225 GCA_963574575.1 Galagoides demidoff
CGCTGCTCTGGGCCCTTTTCTTTAAAAGAATAGTTTATACTCAATCGGCTAAGGCGCCAGCCACGTACACTTAAGGTGGCGGGTTTGAATCCCCAGCCTGGGCCCGCCAAACAACAATGATGGCTGCAACCAAAAAATGGCTGGGCGTTGTGGCGGGGGCCTATGGTCCCAGCTACTTGGGAGGTGGAGGCAGGAGACTCACTTGAGCCCAGGAATTGGAGGTTGCTATGAGCTGTGATGCCATGGCATTCTACCCAGGGGGATAGCTTGAGGCTCCGTCTCAAAAAAAAAAAAAAAGTAAAAAATTTACAGTTATTAAGGGTATAAAATATAATCAGCTACTTCAAGAATACTTTTCACTTTTCAAAAACCTGGGAGTAAAGTGTATTAAGCATTCATAAATACCTAGACAGAGGGAACATTAAGATGACAACTAAATATATTCTTTAAAGTTCATTCAATAAAATGCTTTTGAGAATCGACTGCATCTCCATGGCCAAACACAAGACTTTGGGAGACACCAAGAGAACCTGGAGGTGGTGCCCTGTCATCCAGATGACCATCTGGTGATGATCCCTTCAGCAGGCATGGCTGCAATCCATTTCAGGTAACCAAAGGAATAGCCCCTGCCCAACACTGGATCCCCATTACCCCCTCACAGGGCCTTAAATTACACCTTTAAAGATTAAATTTTTTGAGGGTTTGAAGGTTAATTGAATCTGTTAGCAAAAGTTGAATATTCCTAGATGGGTACTGTCTTAACCCATAATCACCTGAGATGGAACCAAAGCATTAAATCATAGCTGGCAGAGAGTATACTAGGCAAAAAGGATGGTGGAGCAATGGAGGGAAGGGTTTCAAGGCAGAAGTGCAGGGAAAAGGCACCTGAGAGCATCACTGATTAACTGTATTTGCAATTTTCCTCATTTTCCCATGTCCTAACCTGTTGAGATTAGCATAGAAAGTTCATATAAGACTGCATCAGCATTTCTCATAAACCAGTCTGAAGAGCCTCTTCCAATTTCTCACAAATGGGTTTCTAGGCTGGACATTTGCACTGTCCATCTTGCCTCTAGGTGTTGGCAGCACTCATTGGTACTTAGTTTGGGCAGCCAGCATCCTAAAAGCTATATAAGAACAATCTGATTTAAGCCCCACAGCTGTTCTATTCCCATTACACAGATGAGAAAACTGAGGGTCAGAGAAGTCAAATAACTTATCACAACCCCATTGCTTTAAATTGCAGAGCTAGGATTTAAATTTACATAGGTCTGACTCCAAAGCCCAGACTCTCTTAACCTCCAGACAATAATGCCCCAAAACTCATACTGAAATCATTACACTAGCCCTGTTAATGAGGCTGACCAAAGAAGCAATGGTCCCATCCCAGCTTGGATCCAGGGGTCAACTCAACTGCTAGAACTTGGTCTTTAGCATCTTCATCTCTGAAACAGAGTTCATACAATCTACTTCATAGGGTCATGTGAAGATCAGATAAGTTAATGATAAAAATGTCTGGCACAGAGAAAGTGTTCCATAAATAGTAGCTATAAGCTACAAACTCCCTGCCCTGTTCCCTTTCTGTTCTGATAATGCCCTTGTTGGCCTCCAGGGGCGGCTCAACCCTCTACTTCCTGCCTCTCACCACGTGGAGCTGTGGGTGGTTCTCCCTGACTGTGTATTCAAATCTCCTACAGATGAACACATGTGTCTGTATTTATATCTATGTAGATGTGTATAATAAAATACATACATGTCTGGGGAAGGGACCTGAACATCTCTCTTTTAAAGCTCCCAGTGACTCTCAGGAGCAGTAGGATTGGAAGCCATTGCAAAAGAAGAACGGCTAGGAAGGGCCAAAGCCAAGGACTCTTTGGAGGCAACACAGCTCAGGAATGGATGTTTCTGCGGAAGACACAGAGAAGTTGAAAATCTGCTGCCCAGTATCCAATGTACACAGCCCTTTTATGAAACTAATCTATAGCTCTTAAGCAAAAGATACAACTTAATTCTAGCCCAAAGACTACCAATACTGTTCTTTTTCTAAACCCAATCACAATATCATTAGTGATGATCTATTCCAGAAATAGTTAATTCATCCATGGGTGAGTATGAATACAGCAGGAAATGTTAAAGATTAGGAGGGTACATGAAGAACTATTGACATTAAATTAAAGGACAGAGTCTTTCATCTCCGTCCTTTTCCTTTGTTTCAGTTCACAGATAATGTTTAAAATACCAAGGGAAAGAAAATCTTGGGGAATCCTAGCGTCCCTGAGTTTGCACATGGATATATTATAATGAAGCCTCCTTTCACATCTCCGTGCCTTGCTTTGTCTCTAACAGTTTCTTATGTTGTTTAATCTTTTCTCATCTCCATCTCTCCCTCTCTGTCAGGGTGTTATGGCTACTTTGTACTGATGAAAGTGATTTACTTTCGTGGTAGAAATAACCGTTAATGTGGCAGGTGCTGGTGAAATTGAAACTCTGTCATCTCACAAATGGGATGACAAGCTCTATGAAGTTAAATGATTTACCAGGTTCTAGTATTATAATTTTAGAATCAAGTTTGTGTAATTTTCATGCTTTTTCTACTACCCGGCACCCACATATTGACTATGAATAACAACTTGAGATCTAATGGGGTGAAGTGATAAATTCACATGCACAAAGACCTATCCCCAAAAGAAGGAGAACTTGCAGAGGTTACCCAGTTCTTATGAGTGATGAGTGATAAGTGACCGGGGTCTTGCTCAGAAGGGGACATGTGGGCATATGTCTTGACTTATGGGTCAAAAATAAAGCAAACATTTCCAGATATGTAAACGTTACCATATCCAAAAAGGTAGAAGCTATTTCAATACTGAATGCCTTATACAAAATAAAAACTGAGTAAGTTTTAGAAACAGATGAATAAACTTTGATAAAAGGTTTGAGAGGAGAGCAATTTGGTAACGTGAGATTGAGTGGATTTGCTTTCTCTCTCTGGACTTTGCTTCCTCATCTGAAGTAAATGAATGCGATCTTACATTGAAGTAAAATGACCAGAACAGACTTCAAGAACGGTACTACTCCTCTGGGGACCAGAATGACTTCAACTACTTTAAATGTGCATGGTGATCAGCAATGCACGCTCATCTTTCCATTTTCAGTTGCTATGATTATCTTTCTTATGTAGAAATAAATGCTGTATGTCCTTTTTACATTTCTTGCAGGTAATATAACTGCCTCCTGGGAATTCGACCTGGTGGACTCCTTCCATGGAAAAAATAAACAATGTAACTGAATTCATTTTCTGGGGCTTTTCCCAGAGCCCCGCGGTTGAGGAAGTGTGTTTGGTGGTGTTCTCTTGCTTCTACACAGTCATCCTTCTGGGAAATCTCCTCATCATGCTGACAGTTTGCACGGGCAACCTTAGCAGGTCACCGATGTATTTCTTTCTTAGCTACTTGTCTTTTGTGGACATTTGTTACTCTTCGGTCACAGCACCCAAGATGATCGTTGACCTGTTAGCAAAGAACAAAACTATCTCCTATGTAGGGTGCATGTTGCAACTCTTTGGGGTACATTTCTTTGGTTGCACTGAGATTTTCATCCTTACTGTAATGGCTTATGACCGTTATGTGGCTATCTGTAAACCCTTGCATTACATGAGAATCATGGACCGGGAGAGATGTAATAGAATGTTACTGGGGACGTGGGTAGGTGGGTTCTTACACTCCATTATCCAAGTGGCTCTGGTAGTGCAACTACCTTTTTGTGGGCCCAATGAGATAGATCACTACTTTTGTGACATCCACCCTGTACTGAAACTTGCCTGCACAGACACACATGTTGTTGGCATTGTTGTGACAGCCAACAGTGGCACCATTGCCCTGGGGAGCTTTGTGATCTTACTCATCTCCTATACTATTATTTTGGTGTCCCTGAGAAGGCAGTCAGCAGAAGGCAGACGCAAAGCCCTCTCCACCTGCGGCTCGCACATTGCCGTGGTCATTATCTTTTTCGGCCCATGTACTTTTATGTACATGCGCCCTGATACTACCTTTGCAGAGGATAAAATGGTGGCTGTATTTTACACTATTATCACCCCCATGTTAAATCCTCTGATTTATACATTGAGAAATTCAGAAGTAAAGAATGCAATGAAAAAACTCTGGGGAAGAAATGTTTTCTTGGGGGCTTATGGGAAATGATTGGAAGAAGTGATTTAAGCTGGATGATCTTAAATCGTCTTAGCCTTGGTTAACTCATCTACTGAAGGTAGACAATTATAACCTCACAGAATTTGGGGGTGGAAAAATGAAAGCATTCCCTCTTCCAAAGAAATAAGGGATTATTTCTCATCATTATCATATTTTTTTCGTATGTTTCATAATCAGATACTTTCCGGAACTACCTATGAGAAAGAAATCTTAAACTCAACATCTAAAATGCACAGACTATCAGTCCCTCTTTGCTTTCATTTGAAGAGAGGTTTCTATTCACCAGCCTTCGCTTTAGCTAATCCTGTCATCCCACTCAAAAACGTTTATATTTAAAGCTGAGGAGATGAAAGAGAAAAGGTATTTAGAATGTCCAAATATGTGAGCAGTGTTTGTACAGTTTGGGGCTTAATTTGTGAGTTGTCAAGCAGTATTATCAGTCATATAGTTTCTCCTAAAAAATGTCTTTTACGCTCCTACTTAGGCTGTGAGCGTAGCAAAGGAAATCTGAATTTACAGCATGCGCTGGCTGCTGACATCCAGGAGCAGCGCGAGGAAAGGGCCCCACGCATAGTTCACCGTGTAGATTTTCACTTGTCTTTGTGTAAGCTGATGCACGTGTCAGCACTGTCCTTCACACTAATATCAGAAGTTCTTTAGGCTAAATTTGTCAAAAGAATAAACCTCCAACTTCTGCAGAATAATGTAGAGGAGGTGTCCCCCATTTGTGGAAAACAGCCTGAGAAATAAAGTAAGTGTCGTCCGATTTAATGTATGTTTATTTCATCCCTATATTCTGTGGAACACGATGCTCCAACATTCGGTATCTCAAAAGTGTTGCAGGTGAATTAGCGGCTGGTTTTCTCTTTTCCTCTTGAGATGGCTGTAATATCTTCAATTCTGCTAAGTCCTTAGCTAATGCTTTTCTCTTATGTTTTTAAAAATGTATGAAAGTTTTCACCAACTCATATTCCTGTCAAGTTCTTTTTCTCATTGTGGATTAGCTTGTAATTCTCTATGATACTCTCATTTTGGTAACAATTTGGATAGCAGAGGAAATACTCTTTTATAGACACTTCATAAAGTTTAACAGAAATTCTATTTTTCGTAAGATGTATTTATCAGTTTGTTGTTATAATACAATGACATAAAAATAAGAAAACCAAAAGTGGCATAAGATCACAATATAGATGACTTATTTACATGCCAATATTAAAAATGCATACATTTTGGAGATTCGAGCATTACAATAGTATATAAAATGAAAAAAGAAATTAGTCATTTCTTTCTCATCCTTTCTTAAGAAGGTACTGCTGGTTAGCGGTTTCTTATAAATTCTTCCATTAAAAAAATCTCATACCTCTAACCACTTCATATATTCTAATTTGTGCTGTGGTTATATTCACAGAGAGAAATAGGATAAACAGTGTTACATAACTTGCCCCTTTATAGTGTATCCTGATTGTCAAGTGAAACGTGGTGGTCTAGTTGAATTGGGCTTGGGTGCCCTGACCACAGCAGGTGACACAGGACACCCTGCCAGAAAATAGTCCTGTCCTAGGGGACGCTAAAGGAGCTAGCTGAGAGAAGATGCAATGAAAAGGGGTGACATCCAGGGTTCATAACAGGCATGTGTCCAAGGTCTGGGAAGTGGTGACTCAGAATCACAGTCAGGATTTCCACACTGGACCTAATGAAGGACACAGAACTCAGAGACATCATTCCTAACTTTCCAGCTATTCCCAGAGCCATAACTGGTACAGAACATCTCCCTCACCCACCAGCCATTCTACATTCCCCCCACCTTTCCCACTTTAGTTGATGTGGGTTGTTTGCCTTGTGGGGTGACTAAAAACTTTGTCTATGAGAGTTTGGTCCCAGCTGCCTTGGTAAGCACTTCCTTGGTGGCGACACTAATCTCTGCAGTATCTTTCAGAGTGAGAGATTGCTTCTAATTCAGTATCTTTCTCGGGGGTCAGAGAGTGGTTCAGGAGTTTGCATTTGGTCCTTCCTAGAATAAGGGCACTATTCCTAGTACAGGAATGAATCAGATTTATGCCAGTTTCCAGGTGGATTCAGAGACTGGGAAACTAATCTGAGTTAAACTTAAAATCAAACTGAGTGGAGCCCATGAACCTATTAGCCAGACTGTAGGATATGCTTGGGCCTTATCTCTGTAACCTGCTGTCCATAATCTCTCAATCTAGCCACAGAGATGCATAATGGAGTCCGGGGTTCTTGATATTCTGGTCAGCTCTGCACCCACATCTAATAATCCTTGAATAGTCTTGGTATTCTCCCTTCCCTATTAAACAAGTTAGTCCAGCGCTACCAGGTCCTTTGGGGAAAGTATGAAAGAATATTTACATGTTTTCAGTGCAGAGTTTTTACCTTAAGGAAACTTAACATACCACTCAATCACTGGATTCTAGTTTTGAAAATCCATTTATTTTATTTTATTTTTGAAAATATATTTAGTTCCTGACCTGGCTTAGTGACCACATTTTCTTTTTATTTCAATGATTGGGATTACTATTCTCACCAGCTGTCATCATCTTCAGCATCATCATTAAACAAGATCTTCAATATCTTAGTTGCAGGTTTATACATGCAGTTTTCTCTCCTTCCATCTTGACTCAACATTAACTAATATATCTATTTCTATTGCCTATTTTCCTGAAGTAACCAGCCCTCATTCCCCGAGATGGGATTAGACTGAATCCGTGATATGTAGTAATAAGTTGTCTTATTGTCTTATGTTTTTATTGACATCTAGGTCAACACAAGCAGTGAAGATGGCTTTGAAACCTCCACTTACTTATGTCATCTGAGATCATCTATCCTTGCTCAACAACTTGCTCATGGCACTTTTCATTTCTGTATTTCTTAGAAAATAAATCAGAGAGTTGAGCAAATGTGTTCTAATTGTATCAAAGTCTGCATCTTACCCACAGGGGAGGTAATTGCAGGGTATATGTATATAAATAAACAAGTACAAAGAGCAAGATGACCACAGTGATGTGGCAGAGGCAGTTGGAGTAGGCTTTCTCCCTTTTTTTTGGCACTGTGGTTTCTCAGAGAATGCAAGGGAGACACATCAGTCTGACAAGATCACAGTATGAATGGCCCTGCCAGGGAGCACCAGGCTGATCTCACAGGTGTCTGAGCAGACAAGTTTCAATAGGGGCTGCAAGTCACAGAAATGGTGACCAATCATATTGGGACCACAGAAAGGCCAACTCTGGGAGAGAAAAATCTGAGTTTGAGAATGCACACAGGATTGTTCCTAGGCCACAGCCACCACCACACCTGATGTGGCTTATGAGGGTCCTGTAGTCAGGGCCTTAGTGATGGCCACATGGAGTCAACAGCCATGAGGGTAAGGATGAAGCACTCCAGAAAACCAACAAAATGGGATGGGAAGGCTCAGGTCATGCACTCCCTGAAAGAGATAGAGATCTACAAATGGGCATCCATAGTCACTCTAGGGGATGAGGAAGGAGGGAAGCAGTAAAGATGGGGATAAATACAAAAGGAAGGAACACACTGGATTCCCAAGTACCTGGCTGCTCTGGATGGTAGAAATTATTAGCAAGAAAGTGACAAACAGTATGTTGTTCCTAACAGAATTCTGTGTCAGCCCCAGCAGAATCAACTCAGGCACATTATTATTTGGCTACATGTTTTTTTGTGAATGAGGAGAAGGGACAAGTGTGAAGTAGTTTTTCTGCAAAAAATAAAGAAATTAACCTACCACATGCTATGTGGTGTTATGGAATATTTTAAGCAAAAATAAAAATATTCCTCACTGGGATGTCACTGAGGACATTCTAGTTGTGATTTATTAATAAGTTACTTGAAACTTTTTTCTCAGATTTTCTCGTGGTATAGGACTACTTCATAGGGTTATTGTGAATCTCAAGTTTACAAATGTAATAGTTTCCTATAACTTTCTTTAAATATAAGCCCTTTTAGCTTGGACATGGTTGCAATTAAGTATGCTAATTCAACAAATAGCTTTATTTCCTTTATTTTTTTCATGTTCAATAAATCTTGGGGTCCATGCTTTTCAAGGTCATACTTTTCAATTCATTCATCATTTAGGCCATATATTTGACTAGCCTTTGAGGTTCATGCTATAAATGCACAGTCATGCACCAACCTCACCCTATAACAATATCTTATCTCTAAAGACATATTCATAGTATGCAACATTATATACTACAGATGTATGCTGCATTTGCATTCTCATCCAGATATTCTATATTGAAGAGAGCAGAAAGAAACATTTATTTCTCTAAATAATCTGGTGCTAACTTGAAATTCTCTTGTTATATTTAGTATGTGATATACACTCTACTAATGAACTAATATTCAGACATGAATGTTATTTGATAGCTGGTGATACCTCAAAGATATCCATTTCTATTTTTCTTCTTATAATTTCTCAAAAATCCCCTCTTCAAATATTCAGATGATTCCCTGAGGTGACATTTAAATGAAAGGGAGATTTTCTTATTTAACAATTCATGTTTTCACACTTCAAGCAGAGCTGATCCTTGAACATGGAGGTTCACTGAAAAATCTATATATAACTTTTGAATCCCATATAACGACAAATACTCCAGTGTGTATTAGAAGCCTTACTTCGAACACAGTCAACACATATTTTGCAGGTTATGTGTGTTATATACTGTATTCTTATAGTAAAGTAAGCTAGAGAAAATGTTAAGAAACTCATAAAGAAAAGAAGATGTAGTTACTATTTATTATGTAGAAGTGTATCATCATCAAGATTTTCATCCTCACAGTCTTCACACTGAGCAGGTAGAGGAGAAGGAGAAGGAAGAAGGGATTTATCTTGCTGCCTCAAGGTTGGCAGAGGCAGAAGAACATCTGTGTATAGTTGGACCCACACAGTTCATACCCACATTGCTCAAGGGCCAACTGTACTTAGCATAAATGTTTTAGATCTGGGGTGGATTAGAGGGATGTCACCAGGCAGTTGCTGTAGCATGTGAGATCATGGTTGTAACCTCCAGTAGAGTTTTTTATTACACAAGTATCTACATTCTCAAAAGAGAATAAAGAGTTTTTTATTATCCAAGTATGCTACATTCTCAAAATGGAACAAGGATTCAGAAGAGGACTGTAGCTATGGTTTTAGAGCAAGGGATAATGGGTAGTGAGAACATGATTTTTCTTTCCCTTTCTTTTTTACCTGGAAATATTAACGATTATTCAGCTTGCAGACATTGCTTCTTTCAATGGAGATTTAGTTTTTCCAATGTGGCAAGAAATAGGAGCATCACCTTTCCTTCCAAAGGGAAGGAAACGTTTTTTGTCAAGATGTCATTATTGGCAGGTATCCTTCTCCTCCCACGCTACAGTAAAAGTTTGATGTGTACCTGGTGCTCTTAAAATATGTGCTGTTTTCAAAAGATTTTTTATCCCAAATATTGTATTTCATTCTATTTATTTAACATACTAACATTAAACCTTTAAAAATATTGGGTTATTCATTTTTATTTCTGGTTCCTTTCTGAGGATGTGAGAATAGTTTAGTCATAAGTCATATGGAGGTATACTAAAATTATTTTGGATTAATCTATCATGATGCCTCTCAGCCTTCAAAGATGGTAAGAGATGCCTGTCAGAGGAGTGTCCTAAATTAGCATCAAGTCTGTCCATTTTTAAAAACAGCCTTCCTACAGAATATTGAAAAAATCCTTTCTGCATTCTGTAGGGAATATTTTAGGGCATAATGATCTATTAAATAATACAGCATTCCAGACAGTACTGTTTTCTAAAGTTTCTCTTCCTATGCTAACCAGAAACTTCTCAGATATTAGAATAAATTTAACTTTGGTTTGTCTATTTTTTATATAAAAACAGCAAGTTAACCCTCATACCCAGTAAACAGATACAAAGGTTTCTGGGTGGCAGGTGCCTTAGGCTCACAAAGGGAGAAGAAAAAATAGAAATGGTTGAAGGGGAGGGTGATGGAAAACAGGAAGAAGAAAAATTAGTGTCCTTGTTAAAAGAGGGAATGAAACACCTGCTAACAGTTCTGTTCCAACCTAGTACTCTAAGTCACTCCTCCCTGCATTAGACAAGTAACTTTTCTGTAGTATCTTGAAACCAGAAACTCTAAACTATGAGATACAGACATCTTCCAAGTATCCCCAGATTTGTGGTAAGTGGTCAGTGGACTATATATATGCTAATTATTAAATCTAACTTTTTTCAAATTTATTTCTATTTGTATTATTAAATCATGTGTATAAAAAGACACTTTTTTTTTTGAGACAGAGTCTTACTATGCCATCCTCAGGAGAGTGCTGTGGTGTCCCAGCTCACAGCAACCTCAAACTCTTGGGCTTAAGTGATTCTCTTGCCTCAGCCTCCCAAGTAGCTGGGACTGCATACACCCGCCACAGCACCCAGCCATTTTTTTCTTGCAGTTGTCATTGTTGTTTAGCTGGCCCGAGCCAGGTTCGAACCCACCAGCTTTAGTGTATGTGGCTAATGCTGCAACTACTGTGCTATGGGAGCTGAGTCTCTAAAAAGACACTTATTAAGGAGTACGTTTTTATTAAAATGATTTTATTCCACCAAATATTTATTGAATTTCTGTTATGTAGTAGGCTCTGTGTATACTGCTTTTCATAAGTTTTCTCTTTTAATTCACATAGCTCTTCTATGAGGTAGGTAGTGAAAGAGACATCGCATATGAAAGAAAAGTGAAATTCACAGAAGTTAAATAGCTTAGCTAAGCTGTGCATTTGCTGAGTTCAACACTGTGGTCTGTACTTATGACTATTTTATTTTGTGGTTTTTCCTCTTTCCATAGATTTTTCTTATACTACACTAACCTGGGAACCAGGGAGTACTAGAAAGTGGTGACTAATTCAAAGACATTTCTAATGACTTCAAGACGAGCATCTTTGAAGTAATAGTTTAGCAATAGGACAGGTGAAATCGAGGTAGCCATGTGATATATAAGTTAAAACATTTTGTAGATAGCTGGGTTGTGTGTGTGTGTGTGTGTGACAGAGTCTCATTTTGTCACCCTTGGTAGGGTGCCATGGTGTCATAGCTCACAACAATCTCAAACTCTTAGGCTCAAGCGGTCATCTTGCCTCAGTACACTGAGTAGCTGGGACTACAGTCGCCGCCACAACACCTGGCTATTTTTTAAAGATGGGGTCTCCCTCTTGCTCAGGCTGGTCTCGAACCTATGAGCTCAGGCAGTCTACCCGCTTTGGCCTCCCACAGTGCTAGCTAGGATTACAGGCTTGAGCCACCACACTGGGCCCTAGACTGCTGGCTTTTAAGTATAAATTTCAAATTAGGGATGAAGAACTAGATTTGAGAACCATAGCTTCTCAATAATTGTTTAAATCTTTGGGTGAGGTCACCCAAGGAAAACAATTAGAAAGTTTGGAAAGTGAACCAATAAGAAAGTGCAGGGTTATACCTAAATTTAAAAGTGTCCTTGAAGGATCTCAAGACCTATGTTCAAAGAATCATAAGTGAAATCATTAAAGAGTAGGAATACGGAAGCCAAAGCAGTAAAACCTAAGGAATGATGATGTTTTCTGCATAAAACACCATGTGAATACTAACACCTATAACTCAGACACATACAAATCTTGAAGTGATCAACATGTAGAGAAATTAAATACAGGAAAATTTTTGCCTAAGAGATAGAGATAAGGAAAAAATTTCTATTTTATTCATCAAACATTTAGTAAGTTCTGTAAATAATAAACACATATTAGGAGCAGAATCATGACTATTTTGTTCTTCACCATGTCTACCAAAGTAAAAAATTATAAACAATTTAACACCTGTATAAAAGAATCCATTTTTAGGCAAATGAATGAATGAACAAAACAAGTAAAATCAAATTAAAAGAGATCCACTACTGGGACCTGATCAAACTAAAAAGCTTTTGCACAGCCAAGAGTGCACTAAGTAAAGCAAGCAGACAACCCTCAGAATGGGAGAAGATATTTGCTGGTTATGTCTCTGACAAAGGTTTAATAACCAGAATCCACAGAGAACTCAAGCATATTAGCAAGAAAAGAACAAGTGATCCCATCTCAGGTTGGGCAAAGGACTTAAAGAGAAACTTCTCTGAAGAAGAGAGGCACACGGCCTACAGACATTTGGAAAAAATGCTCATTATCATTAATCATCAGAGAAATACAAATCAAAACTGCATTGAGATATCATCTAATTCCAGTAAGATTAGCCCACATCTTCTTCACAAAATCCCCAAACCAGAGATGCTGGCGTGGATGTGGAGAAAGGGGTACACTTCTACACTGCTGGTGGGAATGCAAACTAATACGTCCCTTATGGAAAGATGTTAGGAGAACACTTAGAGAACTATAAATAGACCTGCCATTTGATCCTGCAATTCCTCTACTAGGTATATATCCAGACGACCAAAAATCACATTACAACAAAGATATTTGTACCAGAGTGCTTATTGCAGCCCAATTCATAATTGCTAAATCATGGAAGAAGCCCAAGTGCCCAATGAGCCACAAATGGATCAATAAATTGTGGTATATGTATACCATGGAATATTAAAGAAAGATGGAGACTTTACCTCCTTCATGTTTACATGGATGGAGCTGGAACATACTCTTCTTAGCAACGTATCTCAAGAATGGAAGAAAAAGTATCCAATGTACTCAGCCCTACTATGAAACTAATTTATAGCTTTCATACAAAAGCTATAGCCCAATTATAGCCCAAGAATATGGAGATGGGGGAGAGGGAGGGAAGAGGAGGGGGGAGGATCGGTGGAGGGAGGGTGATTGGTGGGACCACACCTATGATTCATCCTACAAGGGTACATGTGGATCTTTCTAAATGTAGAATATAAATGTCTTAACACAATAACAAAGAAAATGCCATGAAGGCTATGTTAACCAGTTTGGTGAAAATATTTCAAATTGTATATAAAACCAGCACACTGTACCCCATGACTGTATTAATGTACA
>CAUYQV010138745.1:0-24047 GCA_963574575.1 Galagoides demidoff
GGCTGCCATGTGGCTATTTCGCCAGAATATGAGTTTTATATGATTTTTGTTAATTTTATAATGTTAAACTGTAATAATAACAAATAATTGTTGAGAAGTGATTATCGAGAACTGCTTATCAAAGTTTGCATTGTTGTCAGGCCCTGCCCTGCCCTGTCCCCTGCACCCCCCATGTTGTCCTGCTTTACAAATGTTAAAATCTGGTTACCCTATTCTTGAGGCTAACTCTTGCTTAGCCTTCAGTGTTTCATTTTGATGCCTCTTCCTCCAGAAATCCTTTCATGTACATAAAGACCCTAGACTATGGTGACAATCCGCCTTACATTGTTATTTTGTCCTTTTTAAGGTAACATGAGCCAAATTATTTATACTATCTTAAAATAGTTTTCAACCTGTGATGAATCTGTTTCAGTCTAGCTGGTTTGCCAAGAGGTTCCCATTAGACCACTGGACAGAATGAAGCAAAGTAGAAGAGCGTTTGCATTAATTAACATAATATTAAAAGCATATGCGTAAATTAAGCACTTATGGTGCACTAGGCTCTGTACTGTGATGTATACATTTTCTCATCATAACTCTAAAACAAGTACAATTATTTTCTGCATTTTAGAGATGAAATAAGAGGTTTAGAGAACTTCATTAACTTACTAATATCACACAGGTAGGAAGAGACATAGCTAGGACTTAAGCACATATCTGTGTGACTTTATATATTTTTTCTTTTTTTTTTTTTTTTAGCCGGGGCTGGGTTTAAACCCACCACCTCCAGCATATGGGGCCAGCAACCTAGTCCTTTGAGCCACAGGCACCACCCCATTTCTTTCTTTTGATACAGAATCTCACTCTGTTGCCCCAAGTAGAGCACAGTGGTGTCATTGTAGCTGACTGCAACCTCAAATTCCTGGCTCAAGTGATCCTCCTGCCTCAGCCTCCCAAGTAGCTGGGACTATAGGCACGCCTCAGAAAGCCAGGCTTACTTTTCTATTTTTAGCAGAGAAGGGGTGTTGTTCTTGCTCAGGCTGGTCTTCATCTCCGGAGTTCAAGGGATCCTTCCGCCTGGACTTCCCAAACTGATACGATTACAGGTATGTGCCACCAACCCGGGCCCTTGGAGACTTTATGTCATACCTTGTGTTGCTCCTAAATGGTAAGAAAACCTCATGACAAAAGGCTGAGACCAAGGCCATGGTGGAGATACTTGCCCTTATAGACCAACCATTTCCTTAACCTTTTCCTTTAACTAAAGCTCTGGTTAGTAAAGAGCTTTATACAGATTTTCTGCCTGTGCCCCTAGAAGGAGAAAGGAGCAGATTTCACCTCGCCTAAATACTATCATGCCACTTCCTGGCTCCCCAGCCTTCTGGGCCTTCCAGGGCCGACATGGCCAAGCCTACAGCAATCATTCATGGACTCAGGGCTCAGTATGTGGGCCCTTAAGGGCCTGGGCCACGTTCAGCGGAACCAAAGAACACCTGTCTAGCAAGCAGCAGAGCCGGGACAACACAGACTTCCGGCTTTCCAGGAAGTGCCGGGGCCACAGTGTGCAACGGCTGCCCGCCATTTTGGACTCTTCCAGCCGAGTTCCTGGAGGGCGCTCCCGTGACTCTGCGTTCCCAGCTGTGTCCGGAAGTGGCTGCAACCGGCCCCTAAGTGAGGCTCTTCACGGAGGCTCTGAGTACTCCTTATGTTGATGTAATATTTGTTGAGTTGCTTCAGGGTCTTTCTCTCATCCTTCTCTAGAATCCCAGGTCTGTTCCGAGACATTACCCTCCACCCCAGCACTTCTTCCCTGCTTTGTCTTAAGACCTGGTTTCTCCTTTTAAATGGTTATTTATTATCCTTAATTATAACCCATTGCCTTCTTAAAACGTCCTTGGGGTACATATCCTGAGGTAGGTTTATTTCATACAATTTTCCACAGAAAGGCGGTCTTTCAAGGTGAGAGTGGTTGGTTGCATTGCTGAGTTGAAGAACCAGGAGTTTGCATCCTGAGGGCTTGATAACAGCAGACAAGACTTTCTCCTAAACATCTCCAGAGATAAATTCTGTAAATATACTCATTTTATGGATGTGGAAACTGAGGCTTAAGTAGAATGTCCACTCAGCCAGTAAGTGATAAGACCAAAATCCCAGTTTATTCCAAAAGCCTCATCCATTTGACCGGAACCCTCCTGCAGAATATAAAACATCCCGGCCAGATCAGCTTCTCTTCTTAAGCAATGGATATCTGATTTTTCCTTTGTCTTTTAAAAATATGACTGAAATGTGATTTGTTTCATTTTAAAAATACAGAATATTTAAAGCAAGTAAAATGTAATTGGATTATGTGTTATGAAAAATAATGATAGAGACAAGAACACAATAATGAGACAGAGATAATTACAAAAAAGAATAAGGGATAAAAACTTGTCCCAGTATGCTGTGAGTCGGATAATACCTGTGAGGTCCTACAGTTAAAAAAAAATAATAATAACCAACAGGTAGAGAGCTAGGCATGTCAGGAGAGTTTCTGACCACATACTGAAATGGGACTTAAAGCAAGAGATGTAATTCCTTTTCAAAATCTAAACTCTCATAAGATGGGGACTTCTAGTTCTTCAAGCAAACCGACTCTCCATTCTGGGCAGTCGACGCTTGGTTTTCTGTCTGCTTCACAGACTAGTTCCCCGTCTTCTCCAGGCGTTATCCTCATGCATCTCTAGGTCTCAGCTTTTGTATTGCTCATTCCTGGACTTCTAAGTCTGTTTTGATGCTTCTGGGCAGGGTTCTCCTGCCTCATGAGTTCTAAATTGCTTTGTTATTAAGATAAATCCATTACTATATGGAGATCATTTCTTTCTTTTGACACTACTGTATGGGACTGTTTTCATTCAATGGAATTTTCCTTTGGTTGGATGACTTAAAATGTTGCTATTTTGTTTTTCAGTGACTGAATAATGAGGCAACCAAATTCTCTCTCACACCCAGTAAGATGCTGGAACGTGATAAGAACTTAATAAACAAATGAGTTCCACACCCTACTTGCCAGCTGACCCTCCTCTATATCTCCTGCCTTCTATTTAATGAGTGATTAATGTGGAACCAAAAGCCAAATCGAGTTCTCTGTAACTCAACTTAAGCCTAATAAATTGTTTTTAAAAGGGAATTCATGAGAGCATGACTCTCCGAAACAGATAAAGTCCAGTCAATAAAGGAACTGTTTGTTTTTCATTGAGCTAAAGAGTTTGAATTGACTTTCATCTAACTAGGATTTACAACCTCCAGATTACATTCACTTACTCAGCAAATGTGTCTAGTCAACTCTTAAACATTTAGCACGGGGATGGGGTGCCAACTCCTGCTCCTGCCCCATGGTTGAAAATCCACATAATAGATTTTGATTCCCTAAAGTTTAATCACTAGTAGATTACTATTGACCAGAATCTTTGTGGATAACAGTTGATTAACATGTTGTTTTATATATTATATGCATCATGTACTGTTTTCTTACAATAATATAAGCTAGAGAAAAGAATGTTATTAAGAAAATTGTAAGGAAGATAAAATATGTTTACCATTCTTTAAGTGGAAGCAGATCATAGTAAAGGAGGAGGAGGGGTTGGTCTTGCCTGGTGGTTGGGGGTCAGAGGTGAAAGAAAATCTGCATATAAATGGGCCTATGTGGTTGAAACCTGTATTGAACAAGTTTGAACTGTATTGAATTCCTACTATATGACGGGTTCTGTTCTAGAAGCTGAAGGACATGGCAATGAACCTGTCATTCCACTAGAATGTGGAATGTGTGTGATGATTAAATAAAGTAGTGGTTGTAAGCTGACGTTAAGCACTGTTTAATGTTAGCTTGTTAAAGTTACTATTGTAAGCTTAAATTTTGCAGTCCTGGCTCGGCGCCTATGGCTCAATCAGCTAAAGCGCCAGCCATGTACACCTAAGGTGGCGGGTTCGAATCCCCAGCCCCAGCCCACCAAACAACAATGATGGCTGCAACCAAAAAATGGCCAGGTGTTGTGGCAGGTGCCTGTGGATTCCTGTGGTCCCAGCTACTTGGGAGGCGGAGGCAGGAGACTCGCTTGAGCCCAGGAGTTGGAGGTTTCTATGAGCTGGGATGCCATGGCACTCTACCCAGGGGGATAGCTTGAGGCTCCGTCTCAAAAAAAAAAAATTTTTTTTGCAGTCCTGGGTGGTGATCTGATGGTCATTTAACTCCATTTTCTTTTTGTTTTTCCATGTTTTTATATCATTTAACATTTCTGACTTGACACATATCTTAAGTACATTTCCCATAGTACCTCTCCCCTTACCCCTGACATCAAAGGGAGATAAATATAAAATAGCCAGCTGAAAGGGCCGTGTGAGCACGGTAAGAATGTCCACAGCCCCGTGTGCAGGGGAGAGTGCAAAACTGCCCCAGTAACATCACCCGTTTTTACTTAAGGCTTATTTGGAGCATGTGTATTTTAATATAGTCAAACATAGTACATAGTAAATTTTTTATGTTTAAAAAGCTAATAGCCTGTCAAATTCTCATTTGAAATACATTTATCATTTAACATACTGATATTTCATTATATGAATGGATTACAGTTCATTTAAATTCTCTTATAGTTTTTCAAATTCACTAAACTGCAAATAAACCAGATATGAATAGTTTTGTTAAGACACCTTTTTCCAAACTTCAGATTATTGAGGGTATGATTCCTTTACATATGTTCTCCTTTCAGGAAATGATTTTGTGAGATGCTTCTTTTTGTTTTCCTTCTTTTCTCCTATTAAATGACGTGGTCAGTGTCATCACATGTGGTGAATTGATTTGCTCATATTTGACCATCTTGCATTAGTAACATTTCTCCCTTAGTCATACTGTGTTTTTACTTTCATGGCTGCTGGGTGCTGTTAAAAGATAAATTCAGGCACATTGAAGTTGTAACCAATTGTGGTTCAGTGCTCCTCTTTGGGGAACAGGGCAAGAGAGGAAACTTTTATAAGATATTCTTGGAAGCAAGACAAGGAAAGTACATTGGATTGGTTAAAGTGGAGAATCTCTGGTTGAAGGTTAATTGGAACTTTCTAATTGGTTAAGATTAATTTTCATTTTACTGCTTACATTGACTTTGGTTTTGATTTGCTTAGGGAGGAACCCAAGGTGTTGGAGCCATCTCCGCATGATGCCTCCTCAGTTAGCTGTCTTAACAGTGCCCTTGCATTGGTATTTGTAAGTGCAATTGGCCAGTAGTTTTCTTTTTAGAGACCATTGTCAGTTTATGTCTTAGCATTTTGTAGTGAGATAGCTCTGTCAGTTTTATTCTGCCTCATCGAAATCAAATTTGAATGTACTGTAGTATGGCCTGGGAAACACGAGCTGGCAGGACGACAGAGTCTCTGTCCTAGGTGGAAAAGATACATACTTCAGTGAAAAACTATGCATTGTCTAGATCATACCCTTCTAGGTATGACCTCTTAAAATTGTAGTAAATTACACATAGCATAAAATTCACCATCTTAACCCTTGTTCAGTAGACATTTGAGTGGCATTAAGCACATTTACGTTGGTGTGGACTGTCACCACTCTCCATCTCCAGAACTGTTTACATCTTGCATATCGAAATTCTGCACCCAGGCTTGGCGCCTGTGGCTCAAGCAGCTAAGGCGCCAGCCACATACACCTAAGGTGGCAGGTTCGAATCCCCAGCCCAGGCCCGCCAAACAACAATGATGGCTACAACCAAAAAATGGCCGGGCATTGTGGCGGGCGCCTGTGGTCCCAGCTACTTGGGAGGCGGAGGCAGGAGACTCGCTTGAGCCCAGGAGTTGGAGGTTGCTATGAGCTGGTATGCCATGGCACTCTACCCAGGGGGATAGCTTGAGGCTCTGTCTCCAAAAAAAAAGAAATTCTGCACCCATTAAATAATAACCTTCCACTCCTCCCTCACCCAAGCTCCTGGAAACCACCATTCCACTTACTGTCTCTGTGAATCTGACTACAGATATCTTATGTAAGTGTGCTAGGAGGCACATGACACTGCACCCAGCTATCTGTGTATTTTTATTCGTAGGTTTGATGAAGGATAAAAGGCGTGTACAAGTATGATTGGACAAAAAAATTACGATCTAATGTTAATAAGCTGGAGGTTACTTAGCAGGGCCAAAATTTTGGGGTTCTTCTTGGCCTCTCTGTGTAACATTCCCTTCTTTCAGGTATAGATAGCACAAGACAGCTCGGTGCCTGTGGCTCAAGTGGCTAAGGCGCCAGACACATACACCTAATGTGGCAGGTTCGAATCCAACCCGGGCCCACCAAACAATGCCAGTTGCAACCAAAAAATAGCCGGGCGTTGTGGCAGGTGCCTGTGGTCCCAGCTACTTGGGAGGCGGAGGCAGGAGACTCGCTCAAGCCCAGGAGTTGGAGGTTGCTGTGAGCTGTGATGCCACAATACTCTACCCAGGAGGACAGCTTGAGGCTCTGTCTCAAAAAAAAAAAAAAAAAAGATAGCACAAGACACCTGTCACACGAGGTGGGTCAGAGAATTCCTTTCTCGCTAGCTCTCACATGGCAATGGGGGAGAAGTCAGAGCCTTGTTGCAGACCTCATGGATGTGGGTTCCCAAGTCAGTAGAAATTGGCATGAGAGTGAGAAAGAAATTTAACAGGTAAGGCTTTATTGGAGCTTTTGCTCAAACAAAAGGGGAACAGTTCTGGTTAATAAGCAACCAGACTGGCTCTCCAAAGAAAGGGCTGGAAACTTTTAAAGGGTAAACAGAAAGTTTAGCACCAGCATTGAGGTCACAGTGTGGAGAGGTGAGGTTTTGCTGGTGGCTGCCCGTGTGGCAGTTACATGGCCTCATATGCTGCATGTCTCATTAACATGTTAGATCTCCAGCCTTGGGCATGATTTTTAGCCTTAAAATGTGGGAAGAGTTTGAAGAGCAGTCAACTTTGGACTTCATTTTGGCAATAGCCAGTTTGTGTTAGCTTTGACTAGGGCTGGCAGGCCCTGATCCGATGGTTGCCAACTCCTGTTAAAGAAAGCACACCCAACTTTTGAAGCTGGATGATAATCATTTTCAAGGTCTTTGTTCAGTATTGTAGGCAGACTTAAGCTTTGGCTCAAGGCTCAGGAAAGCGGCCAAAGTCCACCACCTGTGCTATCTCAGAGTGACCTCCAAGTGCCATGTTTTTAGTTAATGTTCTGAGTCCCACCAACATAGAAACATACATTTTTTTTGCCCCTTTTTATTGCTCTAGATATTCCCATTGTTATATGTCTTATCTTAATTGGCTGCAACTTTCCAAAACAATATTGATAATGGACATGTCTGATCCTAATTCAAACATCAGCAAAAATATCCATGGTATAGCGCCTATATCATGGTGGGGGTGGGGATCTGACATGAGGCAGAGCTCAGTGATGCCAGTGTGAGGAAATAGCTGTAAATACAGATGAAGCTTGGCTTGCTCACCCTTCGCTCACCTGCTGTGGGGCCCCTTCCTAACAGGCCACGGACCAGTATTGTTGGGGGGGGGGGTTGGAACCACAGATCTGTCATTGTCTTGGATTCCCTAAGTGGAGTGTCCTGATCTGCACACATTGCAGTTTTGTTTCTTCTTTTCCAATTCTTACACAATCTCTTTCTCTTGTAAACATGTATTGACAGGACCCCCATAACAATGCTGAATAGAGGCAGCATCTGATTTAGTGTAAGTTGACAACCCCAAATGAGTGACTGATGTGAGGATCTCAATCAGTCAAGGTCTATTAAGCCATCTTTAGGATGTGTCCAGGAAGAACAGCCACAGATGCATCTGTCACTGTTTTATCCCAAGAGGTTTTCAGGAGGTTTAGTATTTACACGTTTCCTTAAGTGGGGTGTGGAGGCATGTAGGAAGAGGTGCAGGTAGGGTAAGACATGGTCATGTACTTGTGAGACTTTAGTCAGTGCCCAGAAAATCTATATTTTACATAAGACAAGGTGAATGGTGGCAGAGAGAAAGGGAGTAAAGGAAGAATCAGTTATTCAGACGTCTCTGGGTGGGTGGAGGAGTGATTGATCTCATCTTGTCTCTGTTCCACACCTGGGAAGATAAGCTTGGAATTAACACTATTAGTGTGGAATTGAACAGATTTTAGTTTTAGGACCTGGACTTAGTCTACAGACCTAAAGTTACAGTTGACAAGTTGTTGTTTTAGCGGCCAGCAAAGAATTTCCTTGTGAATGATCTGAGGGGCAGTCCTTGTGGACGCCTGTGGCCTTTCACCTTTCTGTCCAATCTGGCTGATGCACAATGGTAGAACAGCTCTTCCTTTGGAAGGGGACGCGTGACTCAGCCTCCCTGCTTGACCTTCCCTTTGTATGAGGAGTTTGGTGAGGTCCTGAAATGTCCATTTTTCCCTTACAAGGTTGTAGGAAAAATATCTTTTCCTTCTGCTCATCTTACGTTCATTGGTTGACACCTGAGAAAAGAATAATAGCTCAGAGCAGTCTGAACTAAGTGGGGTGTGCAAAATTGATGAGGCCCAGAGAGACAGGAGTATGGCTTCAGTCATGCCCTTCCCCCTCCACCTCCCATGCCTTTGAGCAGTTGAGCAGTTGTTTAAAGGCATTTGGTTCTTTACTTTGTTTCCCTGTAGTTCCTCAATAGCATTCCTGTTCTTGGGATTGGTAATAGAAAGATGAATGTATAGCCAGTTAGTAGCCTGTGTTATTTAACATAAATTATTATTTTATTTTATTTGTATTTATTTATTATCAGTAGTATTTTTTTGCAGTTTTTAGCTGGGGCTGGGTTGAACCCGCCACCTCCTGCATATGGGACCAGCACCCTACTCCTTTGAGCCACAGGTGCCGCCCCTATCTATTATTTTTTGAGACAGTCTCACTCTGTTGCCCTAGGTGGAGTGTTGTGGCGTCATAGCTCACAGCAATCTCAAACTCTTGGGCTTGAGCAATCCTCCTGTCTCAGCCTCCTGAGTAGCTGGAACTACAGGTGTGCACTACTATACCCTGCTAGTTTTTTTACTTTTAGTAGAGACAGGGTCTGGTTCTTACTCAGGCCGGTCTCGAACTCCTGAGCTCAAGCAGTCCACCTACCTGACCCTCCCAGAGTGCTAGGATTACAGATGTGAGCCACCAAGTCCAGCCAAATATAAATTATTGATAAACATCTTAGGGACATTACCTTGTTTGGGAAAAATGGAGCTGGAGGAAGGTTTGTTGGACATGTACACTCAGGAAGGTTCAACAAAGCCCTAAGGGTGTCCAAAATTGATTGTCTCCTAGGAGCTGGTCTGTCAGGGGCCAATCAGTGGTGGGAAGCAGCAGTGGGAGGTGGCCTGGGCTCCAAAGTTGCCGGGGATCCCTGATGGTAGCAGGTGGGGCTGTGGTCAGGTGCATTCCCTGGGTTGAAAATGCAGGGCTCATTGTCATTGTGGTCACACCATCTTTATCTTGTTTCTAACTTTAAAGACAATACTTAGAAAACACCACCTCTAAATTTCAGGTTCAGAAACATCCCTTCTATTTCTTTGGTTTTCCCAAATTCATCGACATTAATAATTAATAATCCTAACATCACCCATTCTTGCATTCCTGGAATCAGTCATACCTTATTATCTTTTTTTGAGGAATATTTATAGGTAATGACTTGCTAGTATTTAGTATTTAGGCCTTTGCATCTAGCTTCAAATGTGAGCCTGGCCAGTAATTGTCCTTGCTTTTACTGTCCTTGTCCATTTTTGTTGACAAGGCCATATGACCTGATAGGAGTAGATTTCATAGAGTGGTCAGACTGTGAATGTTCCTTATCTCTGACCTCCATAGATTCTAGAACTGAGCCATTAAACGTGTAGCATCTAGCTATATGTAGCTACTTAAGTTGAAATTAAATAAAATTTAAACTTCAGATCCTCAGTCATACCACATTTCATGTACACAATAGCCACATGGGCTTGGGTCTCCCACATAGGCCAGGTCCAGAATGTCCCCATAACTGCACAAACCCTGCTCTGTGATAGACTACAATCATGGGATGGGGCTGAACTTCCCTGTGCTTCACTGGGAGGGAAGAAAGGAGGAGCTTGGGCAGTTGAAAGAATTCAGAACCAACCTGAAACTAATGTCTTGTGAGAGCAGAGAAAAAGAACCTCCATTACATAGCACCCCGGGTCCATCATGGGATTGTGCTTGAGCTCACATTGTGCAAACTTGCTCTTGAGAGGCATTTAAAATGTGCCTGGTTGTCTGCTGGCACAGTGTTAGGCACTACTTTTGTCACTCAGACTGCTGCAGTGATAAAAGCAGAAACCATTCTTTTTTTATGGAGTTTGCAGTTTAGCAGACAGTAAGCAACTGTGTTTGTGTATTTGAGAGACAGAAAGAGAAGTGGCAGTCTAAGTGCTGTAAATCAGGTTAGGATAAATAGAGATGTAATTAAGGGATGGGAGTGCTATCCCGCATGGGTGCTCAGGGAAGACCTCCCACAGAGGGTGAAATGCTAAACAAGACTTAAAGGAAGTGAAGGAGCCACCATGAAGATGACTGGGAGAAACCCTTCCTAGGCAGAGAAAACAGCAAGGGGCAAAGGCCCCGCGGCAGGGCATTGCTTGGGTTTGAGGAGTGGCATGGAGGCCAGGGTAGATTGCTGGTACAGAGCAAGTACTGAGGAGGGTGACAGGAAGTGGGTCCAGAGATAGATGCCAAGAGGCAACACCAGCGGTGGAGACACCTTCCATGTTGGAAGGCCGTATTGATTTAAGAAATTTCAATTACAGATACTTCAAAATGTACATTATTTTGTAAAAATCTAACTTCTATGTAAATATTGCACAAAATGAAAACTACTTGTTAATTTCAAAGCTAACTAACCTTTTAATGACTTTGTTGTGCCTGCTTTTGGTTAGAAAGCTTTTATTTTGGTTGCTCTCTAGATGGGTATCAGTCATTTGTGACCTTTGGGTTAGGTAAGAGAATGCAAAGTCGCAGCAATAAGTGGTTGAAAAGCAAGAAAGCATATTTGGGGCGTGTTGCCAAAGGCATGAGTATTATGCATTTTCCATATTTTATTTAGTTAGATCTTTCTTAGCATCAAACGATAACTTTAAAATGTCATCTACTGAGATCTCAATGGACTCCATCTGTAGTTATGTAGATGCCTTGGTGATATCAACTAGGTGAGGCCGAAATGCTAATTTGGGTGTGATGTCATGATTCTCAAAGTCAGTGAATCTTTTATTATATTCTTCAATTGGGCAGTTTTTAGTGTCACTTAAAATAGTAATTTCAGCACAGAAATTTTGCTGATGCAAGGAAAAGAAACAAGAGCATCTGGATCTGTTAATACTTTTTTATTTGTGCAATAAACCCTTCATGTCATGGTCTATGACAGCTGTGTATTTTTCAGATGATTCACACATGTCATCTTGCTCATCTGTGGCTTCTGTCAATTGGGAAAATATGTTCATCTGAAATTTCCTTTTGAAGAAGTAGTGTTTGAAAAAAAGATAGCTTTTTTCTAAATGCTTGGGATCTTTACCACATGCAATATATAGACTTAGTTTTACCTTGCAAAGAAATATTCAAGTTGTGGCTGGCACAGTGGCTGATGGCTATAATCCCAGCACTCTGGGAGGCCGAGGTGGAGGATTGCTTGAGCTCAGGTGTTCAAGACCAGCCTGAGCAAGAACAAGACCCCTGTCTCTATTAAAAATAGAAAAAGTACCCAGGCATCATGGTTCACATCTGTAGTTCCAGCTACTTGGGTGGCTGAGGCAGGAAGATCTGAGCCCAGGACTTTGGGATTGCAGTGAGCTATGATAAGCGTCATTACACTCTACCTGGAGTGACAGAACGAGACTCTGTCTCAAAAAAGAAAAGATATATTCAAGTTATTTTGATTTGAGATGATATTACACAGAAATGCTGCATTTCCAAGCTAATACACCCTCTTTGGAAAGAAGTATGGAGAATCCTCAAGAACTAAAAGTAGACCTTCCATCTGATCCCCTAGTCCCATTACTAAGTAGCTATGCAGAAGGAAAAAAATCATTTTACCATAAGGACATTTGCACTAGAATGTTTATCACAGTTCAATTCACAATGACCAAGATGTGGAGTCAACACATGAATGGATTAATAAAATGTGGTATGTGAATACCATGGAATACAGTTCACCCATAAAAAGATGGAGACTTGCATCTTTTGTATTAACCAAGATGGTTAGATGCTTACATTACTCTTATCACAGGAATGGAAAAACAAATATCTAATGTACTCAATACTAATATGACACCAGTAGATGAACAATTACACACCCACAGAAGAGAAAATACAATTAAACTCGAGTGAGGAGAGGGAGTTGGTGTGCTCTTATCTATCCAGCACAATAGAAGGGTATATCATACAACTCAATGAAGGGCACAACTACAACTTGGACTTTACCTAACAAACACAAACAATGTAACCGAAATGTACCCTCATATTTATCTGAAATAAAAAAAACAAAGAAATGCTGCATTCCTGTAGAAATCTTTCATTCACTAAGTCACACTGCTGATGGTTCTTCATAAAATTTAGTATCTGTTCTCACAGAGATAAAATTTTGGCTAACACCTGTTCCTGCAAAAGCCAGTGCATTTTAGAATGATATAGTACATCTATGCTGAATACACATTGTTCAACTTTATTGTGTTGCAAAGCTGAAAAATGACAATACCATGTTGCATCTGCACAAATATAATTAACAATACTTATAAGTTATTTCAAAGTGTCACTTAAAATAGTAGCTTCAGCACAGAGATTTTGCTGATGCAAGGAAAAGAAATGAGAGCATCCGGATCTGTTAATACTTTTTTATTTGTGCAATAAACCGTTCGTGTTTTCCTGTCATGAAAGGTGCAGCCTCCGCACTACGCTCACTAAATTTACCAAATTCAATCCAGATTCACGACATTTATCTTGAAAGCTGTTGAAGATATCTATTCCCTGTATACTGTTCACAGGAGTTACCAAATTGAGTAACTCTTCATAGCAAAGAAAATCTTCTGTTATAACCTGAGTGAAGTATAAAACCAGTGTTGAGTGAGTAGTATCAGTTGATTCATTCAAGCAATTGAATAATATATATTTTACTTTAGAAATATTGCACGGGCTCAGCGCCTGTGGCTCAAGTGGCTAAGGCACCAGCCACATACACCTAAGGTGACAGGTTTGAATCCAGCCCGGGCCCACCAAACAACAATGACGGCTGCAACCAAAAAAAAGCCAGGCATTGTGGCAGGCACCTGTGGTCTCAGCTACTTGGGAGGCTGAGGCAAGAGACTCGCTTGAGCCCAGGAGTTTGAGGTTGCTATGAGCTGTGATGCCACAGCACTCTACCCAGGGGACAGCTTGAGGTTCTGTCTCAAAAAAAAAAAAAAAAAGAAATATTGCATGAAGTTGTTCCATTAAGTTGAAAGCTAATCATGCTGCTTATCAATTGTGGTTCTCCTAGAAAGAGACATTTGTTTGTACTTTGAAATGTTATCAGGGTCTAAGCATCCTACAACTTGGACAATGCATTCTTTCACAATTTCTACATCACCGAATGGTTTCCCTTTTTTCCCCCAAGGATATAAACAACTTTATAAGTTGCTCCAGTGGCATTATTTCCAGGTCTTGTTGCTGCTCGAAAGAATCATCTTTGCTTTTGTCTTTCATCTTTTAATTTCTGCAATACAACCTCCATGCTTCACCTTCTAATTTAAAATATGTCTGTTCCTGATAAGCATTGAATTTCTTTAATGGTGATATTGCAGTTTCACAAAGCAAACGTTATCTTTAGCAGAAACCAGATAATATTGTGTTTCCCAACTCTCACTAAACAGAATCCTCTGTTTTCTACTATCAGTGTTCTCTTGGTCTCCTTGACATGATAGACTATTAAGCAGACAGCATGTAAAAATACTGTTGAGCTGAGCAATTACCCATAAATTCCACTGCAAATACAGTGCAGTGTTGCCAAAAACTGATAACAGAGTGACAGACTCAACTGCCATAAACTGTCACCAACCAGCCTTGCGTGGTAGTGGTGCTTGTCAAGCATGGGAGGGAGAACTAAATCATGAGCATAGCAGCCATCAATTTAGCCTTTATGGCTTACTCATTTTTAATTGTGCTGGTTAATCTTGGAGGATTATTTCATTCTGTAGTATTTTAAATACATTCATTTTTAAAATAAAAATATATAGGACAAATAAAAGTATAATAATAAAAATTAAAAGGATATGTTCTGTAAAATTTGAATTTGTTCAAAAGGCCACACTTAAGGACCTAGAAGGCCACAGGTTCCCCTCCCCTGGGCTAGATAGACTCTGTAAGGGCAACTGAAGCGTAGATTGTATTCAGAGTGGAGATGAAGCCACTTTCCTTTTTACTGTTTCAGAAACGGAGGGAGAGAGGAAGGGAGGGAAGAAGGAAAACGAACAAGATACTGGTGACTTGGTAAAAGTGCAAGTGATAAGAAGTCATCAGAATCTAAGTGCATTTTGAAAAATAGATGTGGACTTCGAGGATAATGATCTTGTTCTCATGGTCATATTCCTGGTGAAGCCAAAAGAAGAAAGTCTGAGCCAATTCAAAGCCTCTAGAGCTCGAGGAATCGATCTAACCCCCTGAGGTTCTGGACCTCCTGTCCCCAGCACCTGGGGGGCCCCAGAATCTCAGGCTTGTCAGACCCTAACTGTGGGATTTGGGTCAGGAGTGGAGGTGGAGCCAGTGTTTGGCCTTGTGATGGATGTGAAAGGCTTTTATCCTCCATGCTGGCTGGAAGGGACGCTGAGAAACAGGCCTTCTGAGGATTTCTGCCTTATTCTGCACAGGTTCATGGAGATGAGCAATCCAGCCCCACCCAAGCTCCTGGAACTTGCAGCCCACAGCCTGCTGAACAATGAGGCTTCAGTTTTGCCTGCCTTGGAAGAGTTCACAATCGACCTCTTCCCACCACTGCTCACTGCCGCATTTGCCAGGGGGCACAAGAAGGCCCTGAAGGCCTTGGTGCAGGCCTGGCCCTTCCCCTTTCTCCGTCTGGGCTCTCTGATAGTGCAGTGGCCCAACCAAGACAGCTTGCAAGCTGTGCTGGATGGGCTGGGGACCTCTTCTGCCCCCAGTGCTTGTCCCAGGTAAGGGGGTTCCTGGGATCATGGCCCTCTCATGAGGTGCCAGCACAGAGCCAGAGGGAGAGTGAGCTGGGGTCAAGGGGGACAGATGGGGACTCCATGGGTTTCCACGTTAAGTGGCTGGTGATGCAGCTGAAGAGCATTAAGGAGCAGGGTTTTGCCTGCTAGTTATTGTGGTGCAGGTTTTGTGAGGCACAGGGACTGGGACTGGGCCCAACTGCCAAAGGAAAAGCCCATTCAAGAGGGCAAGCTGGGTGGGCTGCTGCTGCTCATCTTACCTGGGCCCTGCAGGTTTCAGCATCTTACCACCCCCCTCTCCCCACAGGAAGTCAGAACTGAGGGTGCTGGATTTGACCCTGAACTTTGAGCAGGTCCAAAGTAAAGGGGCCTCTGAGGCCTTGGCCAGGTTCCCATTCTGGTTACCATCAACAGTCAAGGCAGAGATGCCCCAGGCTACAACCAAGCCCAAGCCAGTAGAGGATTCGAGAAAAGGACCGAAGCAGCCATGGGAAACGGTAGAATTACACATTGATCTTTTCCTGAGAGGCCCCTTTAAGTTGGATACGTTCCTCTCCAGCCTCCTGACGAAAGTGGAGCGGAGCCATGGGTCCCTGCGCCTGTGCTGTAGGAAGCTGCACATTGAGGAGATGCCCTTCAACAGTCTGATAGGGATCCTGAAGACACTGGAGCTGGACTTCATCCAGGAGCTGGAGGTGTTTGACTGGTTCCGGGCACTGTCGGAGCAGAGCCTCTTTGCCACACAGCTGGGAAGGATCTGCAACCTGCGTAGCCTCAAGCTGGCCTACTACCACTGGGCCTTCCCCCCAGAGGGCGAGCAGTCCTCCAGCTGCTTCCTCTCCCAGCTCAGTAAGCTCGGTCACCTCCAGAAGCTCCACCTCTCCTATTCCTACCTCTCCGGCAACCTACATCAAGTGCTCAGGTGAACAGATGAGCAGGGACCTCCATACAGTCCCCAGAATCAGGGAAGGGGAGGGAGAAAGACAGGAAGTGGGGCCAATTAGTAGTACTCTTGAAATCATGGGTGCAGCTTGGGAACCTGGGGGTCAGATGCAACTGATGGCTGGAGTCTGGAAGAGAGATATTTGGTGGGGAAAGGTGTACATTGCTAAAAAACAAAATTACAGAAAATTTAGTTTAAAGGTCTAATTGGCTTTTATTTGTGATTCACAGATAAATAAAATAGAATAAGAGCTCAAATGATCTCAGCAGAGGAAATTGGTTTTATAAGCAGAAAAAGGTTGAAAAAAAGCAGAGTAAGGAACAGAAAGAAGCTTGTTTAAAAGTTCTTTTCCTTAGAGGAAAGGAAGTGGCTTCCTTATCATGCCCGGTCCTGTCTGATTGGTTGCTGTGAATCGCCTGTTCTTTGGAAAATTGAGCCATTTCAAAGTTTGTTCAGCACTTAGCATAAGTGACTCCATTCTGGTTTGATCTGGTCCATTGGGACCTAATGTAGAAGCTTGGTCCAAAACAATGTGTTAAGACTAACAAAGAATTCTCAACATAAAGATCAGAAAATTTTGAAAGAAGAGAAGTTTGTTTTACTTCCTGCAGGAAGGGCACAAAGGAAAGAAAGAAAGGCAAAGTGTTGGTCCAGGGGACAAGTGACTTAGGTTTTCTCAGGGGTTATAAAGGGTAAAAAAAAATTGTTGCAGACTGAGAGTGGGAACAGCTGTGAGGTCACTACATTTGCTTTTCCTTTCTTTTTCTTCCTTTAGGGTGGCTTGTCAGTTTTTCTGGAATGTGGTTCTAGCGGATGTGGGGGGAAGGGTCATACTCCTTCAGTATTTTTTCAAGTGTTGCGAAAACAAAACTTTGCAGGTAGTTAATCAAACAAGGTACTGTTGTATGCTGTGATCTTTCCCTTTAAAGGGGCAATCATGAGTTGAATTCACTCCTTTCCCTACCCTCTGTTAGTTTATTTTTTCCTTGGTTAGAGAATTTATTAGTAAGGCCATCCTATCACCATAGTCTTTGGGTATTTTATTTACCAATATGTTTGTTTACCCAACAAATCTTTCTTGGCACTGCCAAGAACTGGGCAGGAAAAAGCCAGAGACAACACAAGTCAGGCCACTGCTCCTGGAGCTCATGCTGCCCTAGGCAGGTGGGTGAAGAACCCTACAGGACAGTTGTAGGAGGGAAGTGTCCTTCCCTCGCCCTCTGGGGGGAAGGCCCAGTGGTAGTAGGCCACTGGTATATGGCTCCTAGAAATTTCCAGGTGGGGCATTTAGTACACCTAGCCCACCCCTGGTTAAATGGAAGCCTGAGTGGCAGCTTCCCCAAACCCAAACCCAAAGAATAATGAGCTCACCCTATGAATTCCTTATTATCAATCAAACTCTGTCCAAACAGCTCCTCAGCAGTCATGTTGGGTTTGTATAACATGGATCTCCATTTCACCAAAGAGAAACTTAGCATTGAAGGGATCACGGAGGGCCTGGTAGGTCTATTGAGACAGAGCCAGGCCTTGGAACACCAAACTGGACATGTTCCTAAACATACCGGTAAATGGCCTCCCTGATGAGGAAGTGGTCTTAGGACTAGGCTCCTGTGTGGGCAAGTGGGTGTTCAAGGTAGAGCGCCAGGCCCTCCCCTGAGGTAGCTGTGCCTTCTCTCCTCAGGTGCCTGCAGGCCCCACTGCATGCCCTGGAGATCCGCTCCTGCACACTTCTTGATGCTGACATCACCTACTTGTCCCAGAGCCTTCATGCCACCTGCCTGAGGAAGCTGGATCTTAGTGGCAACAACCTGTCCTACATGGTTCCTGGGCCCTTAGAGACACTGCTGGCAAAGGTCTCAGGGACATTACAACACTTGGACCTGAACCACTGCCGGCTGAAGGACGCTCACCTCAGTGCCATCCTGCCGGCCCTGTGCCGCTGCTCTCATCTGGGCTCCCTGGGCCTCTCCGACAACCCAGTCTCCAGGGCAGGCCTCCTGAGCCTGCTGGAGCACACAGCAGGGCTCATGGAGCTGAAACGGGTGCTCTATCCCATCCCGATCGAGTGCTGTGTGTACCTGCATGGCCTGTCCTGGGGACCTGTGAACAAAGGCAGGCTGTGCCAGGTACAGGCTGAAATGCAGAGGCTGCTGCAGGCTGTGCAGAGGGCCGACATGCAGTGGAGCCCCCCACTGCCCTCACCTTTGCCTATGAGACTGGTGCAGCTCGACTGAGAGGCAGGCCCAGGGTCTGGGGAACTGTGGTCAAAGTGGGCAGCTGGAAGCATGGCCAGGGCCACAGACTTCCTATTGGGCACATGTTTGCAGGGAACATAAAGGAGTCTTCCACGGGAACTGTCTGATGCTTTCCTCTCTTCTGCTTCACTCCCTATCCACAGCGCAAAGCCTGTCCTGTTTCAAATGTTTGTTTGATCCACATGCATTTACCCAGGTAGCTCTACCACCAGGTGCCAGAGATGGAGGGCCACTGAAGGCCCAGTTTCCCCAGCAAGTACCCCCTTTGCTCACCTCACTCTGGCCACCCACTTAGCTTCTCTTGCTTGTTTTTTGCTTCTGGACAGAATTAAACAGGCCCTTGGCTAACTTCCCCACCTAAAGGCATCATGTGTGTCCTAGCATGGACTGCTGGGAGCTTGGATGAGGTGCATACATTGCCAACAGCACCTGCAGCCATCGTGGAGTGTACTGGGGCCAGGCACTGCTATCTTTAGACAGGGTATGCAGAAGACCTAGGACATAACTCACATTGACTGCAAGGGGACATCTGGCTAGGAAGTCTGTACAATAGGGAAGGTCAGAGAAGACCCAAGACTGGCTATTTGAATGGGTCAGAGAAGGCTCCTCTGGCTAGGAGACATTTGAGCCAAGGCCTCAAAGTCTGCTGGAGATCTGTGGTGCAGAAGTTTATCATGGTGTGCACAGCACTGAGCTCGGTGGGAGAGGATGAGGGTCTCTCACACAGCACAGGGACCCCAGCACCACTCCCCACTCCCGGTGTGGATGAAGATAGGAGGCAGAGGCAGGGAGACTTAGGAGGGACCAGATACATGCAGGGGCTATATTGAAAGGCCTAGATTAAACTGGCGCACAGGGCCAGGGAGAGCCAGAGAATCACAGCTGGATGGGGGAGGTTTTCCAGAGCAGCTGGTGGCTGCACAGCCCATGCCCAGTAAGCTGGGAAGGAATGGGATTTCCATTCTACTAGCCCACTCGTCACCTTTTGTTTGCCTGCCTGTGCTGAAGCTCTATTGTAAGCATCCTGGTCCCACCCACGCAGCCCCCAGAACCAGAGGTAGGTAAGAAAGCTGCATTTGTCAGGAAGTTCCTCAGTGCTGGGAGCTGTTTCAGCCCAGGTGAGGCAGCCCTGCTGCTGTCCTGAGCAGACACTGAAATGCCAAGCAGACACCTCACAGAACACCTACACAAGGTGAGATCCCTCCAGTGCAGCACAGATTACACAGTAATCTCCAAAGACCCGTGAGTGGAGCATGGTGATGTTTACATTATCCATTTATTTAACAAGTACTTGCTAAATACCAGAACAGAGCAAAAACAATGCCAAGTCCCTCTCATGGTGGCACATACACTTGTGCAGACAGGCTTGCAAATGAATGGCATGCTTTCAGGCTGGGCCAGGGGCCTGCTGGTGAGGTGGGTGGAAGGGGGACTGTTGATGAGGCATCAAACATCAAGCAAGGACTGTCTGGCAGAGAGGCTGGACTGGGTGGCAGTAGCCCGTCCTTCATGGGCATTTGAGCAGACACTTAAAGACAGAGAAACAGAAAATTGCATATTGCCACACAGAAAAGTTAGGGGCATGGTGCACTGTGCTGTTCTTTGTTGTGCCAAAAATTCAAACACTTTCCTAGACCTTGACTCTAGGTAACAGCCTTGGATGGACAAGACTTCCTCTTCTGTGACATGGCCATGCAGCCGTCAGGCATTACTATCGCAGCGTGGTATCAAGGCATGTGAGAGGAAACCCATTGCTCTCCATAGAGACCTTCTAGGAGCATGTCCTTCCAACAGCATCAGGGCACTGGTGCTGCCTGGCCAGCATATACAAAGGAGCCAGTGGGCCTGGACCACACAGCAGCTGTCACTCAGACCTGCTTCTCTCCTTAGCCTGCCCACTCACCTCACTTTCTCCTTGCCTGAGTCAGTGTTGCTATTGAGGCAGATGCTGGAGGATGCTTGCTTCCAGAAGTATCTGTAACAGTTCTCCCCCAGATCATAAGACCTTCCTGCTGCTGCACAGCCACATGAGAGCACCGGTCTGCAGGTTCCCTGCACTGTGGGCTGAGGGACACACGTCAGAGCTGGCACTGCAAGTTGTGTCCACCCATTTGTGTATCAGTTTTCCCATCTGTGAATCAGGCATGCTCAAACTACGACCCACGGGCCACATCTGGCCCACACAGGACATTTATTTGGCCCACCAGGTGTTTTTGCCTCCACTGCCTGTCCTGCTTAGCCTCTGCCTGTCCTTTTAAACTATAGTCCAGCCCTCCAGTGGTCTGAGGGACAGTGAACTGGCCCCCTGTTTAAAAAGTTTGAGGACCCCTGAAAGACTTTTGAATCACGATTTTAATCTAAGTACCTATCTTACATGATTACACTTGTGTTAAATAAGGGACATGCTTAGGATTACATGCTGAGAATGGTGCCTGACATCTAGTAAACCCTCTTAGAAAAGAAGTAGTGGTCAGCAGCACCTGGCTAGGAGGCTGGTGGGAGAACCCAGCGAGATAACCCATGGAAAATCTTCAGGGCAGTGGCAGCCACATGGGTCTTCTTCAGTAAGTGCTGGTTTCCTTCCCCATATTGGTGCCAAGTGCACAGTCCTCTCCAGAGGATCCCTGGGAGGAAGAAGGAGGTGCGTGCCAGAAGGCCACATATCAGGCCTCAGTGAAGAGAAGAAAAGGGCAGGGTGCAGTGGTTCACGCCTATAATCCCAGCATTCTAGGGGTCTGAGGTGGGAGGATCATTTAAGCCCAGGAGTTTGAGACCAGCCTGGGCAACCAAGTGAGATCTTGTCTCTATTTTTAAGAAATAAAAAGTGGAAAAGAAGGATAAAGAGAGCAGAGAAAGAAGGTGGGGAAGGAGAAAGCCCAACATTTCAGAAGGATGAGAGGGACAGAAAGTTTTATCTGCCACGGCGGCCTGATAGGAGCAGAGCTGTGGCAAGTGGTGGGTGGTAGGCTCCAGGTCGGGGCCAGATAAGTTGCTTTCCCAGCTGTCCCTAATTCCCTGTGTCCTCATTGCCCCTGCCTGCTACACGGCGAGTTCCACACACACAGGCAGCAAGTGCCAGCTCTCCAAGGAATCACGGTCAAGGAAGCGGTGGTGCCTGTACCCCATGCGCCCTGGACACCACTCAGACTGTGGCTGCAGGATGCTGTGCTCATTATTATTACCATATATATTCTTTAAAATTTATTTCCCCCTTAGTCACGATCTTAGGGGTTTTCTCCTTGGAAAAAATATGGTGAATTAAATACAAATTTCTAATGAACTATTTTTGCATTCATGGAATGAAAGTCACATTCTAGTTTGGGCTAGTATTTTAAGAGGCTTCTGGCTCCTTCCCAGATTTATGTATAGAAGTCAAGACATGTAATATTAAATTTTACACAATAAATGACAAAATGTTTTCTCACCAAATATTTGAGACTCTGTTGATCTCTTCAGAGCTTCTTGGTTTGCCAATCAAATGTGGTTTTGATTTTGCCTTTCCATGTTTATTAAAGAGACTGTATGTTTCTTTTCTATGTTTATCGGCCACGTGTAAATCCTTCCCCAGGAAATTCTTGTTCATGTCTTTTATCCATTTTTCTATTCAGTTGTTGGTTATCTTGTTGATTTGCAGTCCTTTTGATATTCCAGGTACTAAACTGTTACCAGTTTTATATGTTTATATATTGTCCCCCAGTTCGTAGCTTACCTTATCTCTTCACTTTTAAAAAGTGTGTTTTGGCCGGGCGAGGTGGTTCATGCCTATAATTCTACCACTCTGGGAGGTCAAGGCAGGCAGATTGCTTGAGCTCAGGAGTTTGAGACCAGCCTGAGCAAGAGTAAGACCCCCATCTCTAAAAATAGCCAGATGTTGTGGCGGGCGCCTGTAGTCCCAGCTACTTAGGAGGCTGAGGCAAGAGGATCACTTGAGCCCAAGAGTTTGAGGTTTCTGTGAGCTCTGACACCATAGCACTCAACCCTAGAGTGACTGAGTGAGACTCTGTATTAAATAAATAATTAAATAATTATTGTATTTTGATGACAAAAGTTCTTTTTTTTTTTTATACAGTCTCACTCAGTCACTCTGGTTGAAGGCTGTGATGTCATTATAGCTCACGGCAACCTCAAACTCTTGAGCCTAAGTGATCCTCTTGCCTCAGGCTCCTGAGTAGCTGGGACTACAGGGTCCCACCACAATGCCAGGCAAGTTTTTCTATTTCTAGTATAGACAGGCTCTCACTTTTCCTCAAACTCCTGTGCTCAAGCAATCCACCCACCTTGGCCTCTTAGGATTACAGGCATCAGCCACTGTGCCCAGCTTGAGCAAAAGTTCTTTTTTCTTTTTGAGGGATTCATTGAGGGTACAAAGAACCAGGTTACACTGCTTGCATTTGTTAGGTGAAGTCCCTCTTATAATTATGTCCTGCCCCCAAGAGGTGTGTCACACACCCTGACACACCCCCCATTCCCCTACACCCTGCCATGTCCTAGCATCAACTGTCCTCATATCAGAATTGAGTACATTGGATTTTTGCTTCTCCATTCTTGTGATGCTTTACTAAGAAGAATGTGTTTCAACTCCATCCAGGTTACTACAAAAGATATAAAGTCACCATCTTTTTTAGTGTCTGAATAGTATTTCATGGTATACATATACCACAGCTTGTTAATCCCTTTCTGGATTGGTGGGCATTTAGGTTGTTTCCACAATTTGGCATTTGTAAATCAAGCTGCGATAAACAGTCTCGTGCAAATGTCCTTATGTTAAAAGGATTTTTTTTTTCTTCTGGGTAGATGCCCAGAAGATTGCAGGATCAAATGGGAGGTCTACTTTGAGTTCTTTGAGTATTCTCCACACTTCCTTCCAAAAAGATGGTATTAGTTTGCAGTCCCACCAGCAATGTAAAAATGTCCCCTTTTCTCCACATCCACACCGGCAACAACAGCTTTGAGGTTTTTGTAATGTGGGCCATTTTCACTGGGGTTAGGTGATCTCTCAGGGTGGTTTTGATTTGCATTTCTTTGATAATTAGGGATGATGAACATCTTTTCATGTGTTTGTTAGTCACTTGTCTTCTATAGACAAGGTTCTATTCATCTCTCTTGTCCATTGATATAAAGGATTGTTGGCTCTTTTCATGTTGCTTAATTTGAGTTCTCCATAGATCCTAGTTATCAAGCTCTTGTCCTATTCATAATATGCAAATATCTTTTTCCATTCTGATGGTTACCCATTTGCTTTGGTTGTTGTCTTCTTAGCTGTACAGAAGCTATTTGGTTTAATTAAGTCCCATTTATTTATTTTTGTTGTTGTTGCAATTGAACAAAAGTTCTTGATTGTAAATATAATCAAAGGTATCAATCCTTTATTTTATAATTATCACTTTTTGTGCCTTAAGAAACCATTTCTGCAGGTAAGCGTGGTGATGCACACCTATAGTCCCATATCAGAAAAGAAGAAGTAAAACTATCTCGATTTGCAGATAAATAATCTTATTAAAAGAATGCCCTCGGCTCGGCGCCTGTGGCTCAATCAGCTAAGGCTCCAGCCACGTACACCTAAGGTGGCGGGTTCGAATCCCCAGTCCAGGTCCGCCAAACAACAATGATGGCTGCAACCAAAAAATAGCCGGGCGTTGTGGCGGGCGCCTGTGGTCCTAGCTACTTGGGAGGCTGAGGCAGGAGA
>CAUYQV010138749.1:0-21541 GCA_963574575.1 Galagoides demidoff
GTTCTTTCCTTGCCTCCCTGCGTTGAGACCAACCCCTGAAGAGGTCTAGGAACACAGCCCCCGAGGTATAGCCAGTCCTTGGTCAGTATCAAGGAACAGGTGACAAACATGAGCTGACATCACCTGCTGAATATAGAAACGTGATATTTATTAAAGTCTGAATTAGGTTTTCACGTTTTAAAAGTCAGCAAATTTTTTTTAATTTGTTTTTTATTAGATCATAATTTTGTCCATTAATTCAATGTGTTACTTCTATATGCAGTTTGGAAAACTCTCATCCAAGTGGCTGACATAGCCATCATGTCTTTCTCATAATTGTTCAGACATTTATATTCAACTTTTAGACAAACTCACCTGTACCCAAATAGGATAAATTATAGGCGTGATCCTCACAATACCATTCTATTCACCCATCCTCCCCCTCCCCTTTCCCCATAGTCTAGGGCTCCATTTGGATTGTAGCTTTCCGAAGATAGCTAACAATTAGTTTCATAATAGTGTTGAGTACATTGGATACTTTTTCTTCGATTTTTTTTTTTTTTGAGATGGAGCCTCAAGCTATCCCCCTGGGTAGAGTGCCATGGCATCACAGCTCATAGCTACCTCCAACTCCTGGGCTCAAGTGAGTCTCCTGCCTCCGCCTCCCAAGTAGCTGGGACCACAGGAGACCGCCACAACGCGCGGCCATTTTTTTTTGGTTGCAGCCATCGTTGTTTGGCGGGTCTGGGCTGGGGATTCGAACATGCCACCTTAGGTGTACATGGCTGGCACCGTAGCCGATTGAGCCACAGGCGCCAAGCCATTTTTCTTCCATTCTTGAGACACCTTGCTAAGGAGGACATTTTCCAGCTCCATCCATGTAAACATGAAGGAGGCAAAGTTCCATCTTTCTTTGTGGCTGTGTAGTATTCCATGGGTGCCGTTGCTTCTTGATGAGATACTTTAAAATCATGTCTCAACAGGGCCATTCCATGCAATCCCATGCTACCTGCAAAGTTTGTAAACAGAAGCATGTTAGACAGGACTATAGTTTCTTCTATGAATTATTATTCTGTGGTTTCTAGAATTCCCTCTTTGAGAATGGTCTTCCAATTGGGAAGGGTTGGTTTGAAAGGAACTTAGGGTTCAGTTGAGAAGAGGAATCTAATTTCTTGCTAGAGAAATTAGATGCAACTAAGCAAATTAGGAACATGTAAGACTGTGGTGTGTCCAGTGGGAGGACCAAGCAGCCCTCCGTGGTGGGTCGCACAGACTTGGGTTAGTAGGTGTGGCCTCTTGCAGGAGGCCTCACTGTGAGACAAGCATGATCACAACCATAGAGTGGTGGGGCCAAAATTCTCAAAACTGGAATCGTACCAGAAAGTGCAGGGCCTAGGAATGTCACAGCAGAGTAAAGTAAGTAGAAAATCAGGATTTGATGTGCCAAGCATGCAACAGGGATTGCCATCAAAGTGGTGATAGATTGGTTTTAGCTAGATGGCTGTGTCTGAGTTAGCAGGCAGGCCTGAGCCCAGTCTCGTCACACCACATGCTGGTTGTGTGACTTTGGGCATAGAGTTGTGAAGAATAAGAGAATGTGCCTTAGGAACCTACCACACTGCTGGCACAAAAGGAGGATGCACCCTTGAGTCAGCGCCACACCCTCGGGGAGCCGAGGCTGGCGCCTGGTGTGCGGGAGGGGCCGCCTCACCCTGGGAGTCCACAGGCTTTGCCTAATAAATTCCAGCATGGTGGAATGGAGTTTCCATTCCCCTTAGTAACCACAATAAAAGCTCTAATAAGCCCAGGGTGTCTGTAATTGACTTTTTAGCAGTGTTTTTCTTTTAAAAAGATATTAGCAAACATGACGGAATTGTCCCTTCATTTTCCTCAGCAGCCAGAAATAACCCTCTGGTATATCTTCACCCCAGAAGACTGCTTGAGGCCGCGCTGCCTGGGAGCAGGGGCTTCTGAGTCAGCTGACATGTGCATGTTCATCTCCACAATTTATCAGCCTGTGACCTTGGTTGTCTCGGGCTTTTGCTTCTTCTATCTCCAAAGATGGGCCAACACCACTTCTTTCTGCATTATTTTGAAACTTGAAGGAGAAGACGGAGGTGAAGGTTCTGGCCTGGTGCACAGCAGATGTCACCCCTCCTGGGCCTCCTCGCTGTCTCTGAGTCTGACATTTCTTTGCATAGAGAGGCACAGGGCAAGTGAGAGATAAGTGTGAGTGGCCCTCAGTAGGAAAAACTTGCCATTTGGTGAGCACTCGGCTTTTTTTTTTTTTGATAAACCGCCAGAACCCACAGTTCTTTTGAGTTGATCTTGCATTTCAGAATTCTGCCAGATCTCATATCCAAAAGGCCTCGGGTCCTCTTTCTCTTGCTCTTCCCTTCACCCCATACGATCCTGTGGTGTCGGGAGACTCTAACATGTCACAGGGTAGAAAAACTGGAGGTTTGCCAAGCCCTTGAGGCTCCCGGATGAGTGATGCTTCCAGTCCTAACTCCCTGGGATTACTGACATGGAATGTCTTCTTTTACCCCCACTGGAAAAAGCTATACACATTCATTAAAGAAAACTCGAAAAATACAGGGAAGTTGATGGATGTGTGGTCAGTCGGTGCTGTCTGTCTCCTTCTTGGTGACCAGGATTAATTCGGACCATCTGGCAAACTGGACAAGGGGCTCTTTCACCCTCACTGTTTCATCCCTTCCAAAGCTTTGTGTTCAGTCGAGAGAATGACCTTTCCAGAGAGCTGGAGGATTATCCTTAGGTCTAGAATATTCTGAAGAGTAGAAAGACATTTTTTAAATCATCCATAATTTTATGACTCATATTTTGAGAGGCTTCTTTCCATCTGCACTTTTTTCTAAGTTGATATGTGTGGGTTTAAGACGGCGTACAATTTTGTGTCTTGGCTTTTCTCAGATAATATTATCCTAAGAGGTATTTGAAATTGACTTACTTTAGTAAATCCGCGATTAGAACATCTTGACTGTCTTTCCATTGTGCTCCCCACTAGCCTCCTCCACCCCTTCATTTTAAAAGCAACAACTAATCGAAACATGAAGCTTCCTGGAAAAAATAGTCCCTGGAATGAGGTCACTGTTGTGTTTGACAGTTTAGGAAGGACTTAGGACTGAGCGTGGCTCTAGGCAGGACTCAATATCACACATTCCTGCAGTGGCTCCCTGTGCAGTGTCGGGGGCCCGGTACTTTCTGCGCCTAAAACCCTGCAGCTCACTCAGGAGGCAGCTGGGAGTGGGTGTGTGAGGAATTCCAGCCCCCTATTCCTTGGCACCTGTGGTTAGCGTGGGGCTCCCACTCCGGAATTGTCTGCAGTGGTTTTGAGCTCTTGGGTCACTGCTACGTTTGGGGTTTTTGTGGGAGAGAAGACTGTTTCCCAACCAGCACTCTTGCTCTTGAAGGTGCTGACACAGAGCGTCCCAGGCAGCTGACCTCAGCGCTCTCTCTCAGATTTTTCTCCTCCGTTTCCTCTGCAGTCTGTGCTGGAAGGAAATGTGTGGTTGTGGTCTGTCTCGGGAGGGAGCGTGAGGGGAGCACTGGAAGAAATGGCTGCTGCAGAACCAGGGCTAGAGTCAGTGGGGTCACCCTGGAGAAACTCCCCACACTCTCTGGTCTTTCTGTCTGTCTGGCTTATGGTCTTCACCCTCTACCTAAGACAGGACTGAAGGGGAAATGCAAGTGATTTCGGGTTTGGGATGTGTTATCCATCATAAAAATGAGTAGTGAAACAAATCAGAGTAAGGTCTGGAAGCAGTTGAACAACCCTGCTATTGCTTTTGTGATGCAACGTCATGGGAATGTGTGTACTCAGGGCTCCATCTCTCCCAGTGGTTTCTAGAAGCAGAACAGCTGGGAGAATGCTCTGTCCTGTGTGTGTGTGTAAGAAGAGCTTCCTGGGCCGGCGGGAGGGTGTCTGTTCTTTTGGGTCTTGTAAAGTGTCAACCCTTCAGAGATGCTTTACTGATGGAATATGAGACCAGGACATCTTCTGTTCAGTTGTTTTTAGTGTAATCAAGATTTCTTGTTCAGGCTTTGTCATTCTCTGTTCGTTTCTTTGCCTAAACAGTGTATTTCCCGAGATTTGGGTTACTCGCTTTGGTGAACTGTTAAAATCAGTCTCGATCCAGATGCTTTTGCAGTCCCTGTATCGGAGGGCGCTGAATACCTTGCTCATGGCCAACCTGCTGCTTGGGTTTCATATATATCAGAAACTTTAAATCAAATAGGATATAGAATGTTGAACAGAATCCTTTTGGTCTCTTGACTGTGACATTCCAGAAGGACATCTATGTAAGGTTTTATGTATATAAACACATGTGCGTGTCTGACAGTTAAACATGTGAGCTCACCCTAGGAAACGTGCTGCAGACCTCATCGCTGAATATCACTACGGTCACCTTCCAAGTGCTCCCCTCGGGAAGCTATGCAGTGATGCCAGCGCCTTGTCCACCCTTCAAAGTACTTTTTCTAGGACAAGTTCTCAAACTTAAGTGTCCGACCTCGTAGAATGATGGCTTTGATGATAATTCCAGACAAAGAGTTTCAAAATTGCTTTGAATAGTGGACTAGGTGCTAGCATTGGTGCACAGCTGCCCAAGGGTGACTGTAGTGGTATTTAGCAATAAGTTATGTAGCACTTTTATAGAATGAGTTCATGAACTTAATTATTAGCCCTGTGTGTGTGTGTATGTATAACCTTATTATGTGGCAGTTACAGGTCAAGGGGCACCTGCTGTTCTCTCCCAAACATGAAAAACAGGAGCATGCCATTGGTGGCAATGTTCCTGGCAGCCAAGGCCAGCGTTCAAATAAGGTTCTGCATCTAACTTAACCAAGTTCTCTTCTACCTCTTTAGTTAAAGGTGTTTCTGAGATTAAGGCCAAGTTCTAGGTTTCTTGATTCTTGCCAAATAAAATACCTCCCATGGCAACAGTTATTCATGTCTGTTTTTAAGTATTTCTCACCCTATTTGTATTGTTTTCTTTAGAAATGTAGTTTTCTGAACCAGTAGCTTGGTGGCCAGTGCCAGGGGCCCAGGTCAATGGTGTACCTTCTGTTATTGAATTGCTATTGATGTATTTCATCAATGGCTTATTACAGGACCATCTTGTGTTCATGACAAAGGTCTCCAAAAGAACCTATTTAATGAACTGGGACTGGATATATTTAATTCTCAGAAAAGGGGCATCCTGGTAGGATTGCTACTACTGAGTGCCTCCAGTGGGAGCACCTGGAAACACCTTCAGGTTGTCTTCATGTATATTCTTCTCTGCTCAATTTGTTGACGGTTACACAGATGCTATTGCAAATGCAAGGATGCTATAGATCATTCATATGTATACATATCATATATTATCAGATTCTTCAATAACTGTCATAAGGAAGGATGCACCTATAATTGGCAAAGACACTTCTGAGGGACACCATTTACTGGGATGGTTGAGGACAAGGCCTGTGTCTGGGGATGGCAATGATAACACAGGCAGAGTTGGCAAAGGCCACGTTGTTAACTAGCACGGAGGGATTTCTCCTTGTCTCCTCTGTAGGGGCAGCACAAGGGCCTCCAGAGGCATTGTCATGTAGTGGAAAGAAAGTGGCTTTCAAGTAAGACAGACTTGGATTTCTAACCTGGCATTGCCCCTTTCTACCCCCATGACCTTGGCTCTCCACTTAACTTCTGAGCCTTGTTTTTCTTATCTGTCAAATAGGAGAAAAAACTTACCCCAGAGAGTTGTTGCAATGATCAAACAGGACAGTGTCTGCCAAGCTCCTTACCACCAGGGCTGCTGGATAAATTTTACTACCCACCAGCCCTCCCAGGAACATTTTCTTTCCGTGGAGATAAACATCAGAAACATCCATGGGTGTCAAAATAGGCCCAAAAGTTCTCAACAGACATCCCAAGGTCAGGAATTCTCTAAGATTCCATCTGTATCCGGCCATTGCTCAAGTGCACTTGAAAGGCAAAAAGGTACCAACATGCATCTTTTAGATGAGTCACACCAACCAGGGGGGCTATGCTGCTCATCTCTGGAGTCAGCCAGCCTCTGGCCTCTTGTGGTCAGAGAAAGCGTTCTGGAAAAATCAGACCTTAGTAAGTACCTGATCTTAGACAATGCAGCTACAGAGAGGGAACAGTGAGCTCTTACTAAGGGTCATTTTGTTTTGGGCAGGTTGCTGCATTTGTCTCTTGCAGTAAGAGTTCACTGAACCCTCTGCACATGCCACGTGTTGTACTGGGTGCCAATGAGATGAGGTTGGAGTTGCTTTCAGTCTTGAATTGCTAAATTTTTCTTGCCCCTGGAATTTTCCACTTCTTCTCAGAAACTTTCTGGGATTGAGGAACAAGAATATAAATCGTCTTAAATGCCGTCCCCACTCAGACTTGTTTGAGATCTTGAAAGACAAGAACCAGAGTCCTGGGAAGCATTTCCCAGGGGAATATCTCAAAGGTGACCGTAGTGGTATTTAGCAATAAGTTATGTAGCACTTCTGTAGGATGAGTTCATGAACTTAATTATTAGCCCTGTGTGTGTGTGTGTGTGTGTGTGTGTATAACCTTATTATGTGGCAGTTACAGGTCAAGGGGCACTTGCTGTTCTCTCTCAAACATGAAAAAAAGGAGCACGCCATTGGTGTCAGTGTTCCTGGCAGCCAAGGTCAGCATTCAAACACAGGTTCTGCATCTGACTTAACTGAGTTCTCTTCCACCTCTTTGGTTAAAGGTGTTTTTGAGATTAAGGCCAAGTTCTAGGTTTCTTGATTCTTGCCAAATAAAATACCTCCCATGGCAACAGTTATCCATATCTGTTTTTAGTATTTCTCACCCTATTTGTATTGTTTTGCCTTGCTCTGTGCTGCTGGCTTAGCTCTGGAAATGGAGTTTTCTCCCTGCCCTTGTGCACTGCCCGGATCCTGTTTCCAGAAACATCTTAAGCAGCAAATTCACCAGAGATTCCAAAAAGGAATGACCTGATCCCCCCTCACTGTCCTTCCCTTTCTATTTAGGAAGGGTAGTGGGCAAACAAGACCCTGTGATGAGTCATATGTGCCTTTGAACTTCAGGCCTGGTCCTTAGGGTCATAAAGTTTGGCTTGTGAAGGAAATAATGAAATTTTTACAGCAAAGGAGAATCCAAGGAAGACCATGGGAATAACAAAGATAAGATTGTAGCCAGGTAGGTTTGGGTAGTATTAGCTTTTTAGGATAACATGTTAGAAAGTTTTCCATTCTTAAATTTAAAACTGTGAGAGACCTCTGGTGGCTGACATAGTTATTTTTAAGGTTCTTTTTGTTCCATTTCTTCTTTTTTTTTTTTTTTTTTGAGATAGAGTCTCACTATGTTGCCCTTGGTAGAGTTCTGTGGCATCACAGCTCACAGCAACCTCAAACTCTTGGGCTTTAGTGATTCTCTTGCCTCAGCCTCCTAAGTAGCTGAGACTACAGGTGTCCTCCACAACACCCGGCTGTTTTTGGGTTGTAGTCGTCATTGTTGTTTAGTAGGCCCTGGCTGGGTTCAAACCCTCCAGCCCTGGTGCATGTGGCTGGTGCTCTAACCACTGAGTACAGGCACCAAGCCAATTTTTTTGTTCCATTTCTTAGGGGCTGAGCCAACACTTTGAGTTTACTCTTGATTTTAACCTCTTTGATGTAGCTGGTTATGGCTCGGCTGCTCAGGGCTCTAGCGGGGTGAGGCAGAACTGGAGGGAGCTCTGTTTCCCTTTAGGGCGAACATCTGTGACTGTCAAAACACTGACCTAAGAGCTCCACCCAGAACCAAATGCTCCCTTTAGTGTGAAAGTAGCTCTGGGTCTGACATGCTGAGAGTGTTCCTTCCTCTTTTCAGGGAACCTTTCTGATCTCTGACTATTGCTTTTTGATCCAGAGAAGGGAACCTGCTATTACCCCATTCCACAACCACTCCCCCCAATCTATTAGATGAGCCCAACTGTCCCTAAGCTGAAGAAATATGAACCCCAGTTTGGCATGTTACTTGACATCACAAAGTTGGCCTTTAGCAATAGGCAAATGTACTAATGTGAGCAGGATCTATTTTATTTATTTAGTTTTTGCTTTTTTTTTTTCCAAGATAGTCTCACTGTGTTGCCCTCTGTAGAGTGCTGTGGCATCACAGTTCACAGCAACATCCGACTCTCAGGTTTAAGTGATTCTCTTTTTAGTTGTTGTAGCTGTTATTGTTGTTTAGCAGGCCCAGGCAGGGTTCAAACCTGCCAGCCCCAGTATATGTGGCCAGCACCCTAACCACTGAGCTATGGTCACAAAGCCTTTTTTTTTGAGACAGAGTCTCACTTTGTCACCCTTTATATAGAGTACCATAGTGCTGTGGCATCTTAGCTCACAGCAACCTCAAACTCTTGGATTCAAGTGATCCTCTTGCCTCAGCCTCCCAAATAGCTTGGACTACAGGTGGCCCCCCCCACAACGCCTGCCTATTTTTTACAGATGAGGTCCCACTCTGGCTCAGGCTGGTCTCGAACCTGTGAGCTCGGCAATCACCTGCTTTGGCCTCCTAAGTGCTGGGATTGCAGGTGTGAGCCACTATGTCCAGCTTTGCTTTTTTTTTACTGTTTGGGATTCATTGAGGGTACAAATAATCAGGTTACACTGATGATTGCATTTGTTAGGTAAAGTCCCTCTTATAATTGTGTCCCACCGCCAAGAAGTGTGCCATACACCATGACCCCCCTATCTCCTCCCTCTTCCCCTGTGCTCCCTCATTCCCCTACCCCCTACTATGTATTAGGTTATCTACTACTTTTATATGAGAATTGAGTACATTGGATTCTTACTTCTCCATTCTTGTGATGCTTTATTACGAAGAATGCATTCCACCTCAATCCAGGTGAATAACAAAGCTGTAAAGTCTCCATCCCTTTTAATGGCTGCATAGTATTCTTTTTTTTAGAGATAGTCTCACTTTATCACCCTCTGTAGAGTGCTGTGATGGCATAGCTCACAGCAACCTCCAACTCCTGGGCTTAGGTGATTCTCTTGCCTCTGCCTCCTGAGTAGCTAGGACGATAGGCACAGGCCACAACATCCAGCTATTTTTTTGTTGCAGTTTGGCCAGGGCTGGGTTTGAACCCACCACTCTTGGTATATGGGGCCAGCGCCCTACCCACTGAGCCACAGGCGCTACCCAGGCTGCACAGTATTCTATGGTATACATATACCACAGCTTGCTAATCCATTCCTAGGTTGGGAAGCATTTAGGCCGTTTCCATATTTTGGCGATTGTAAATTGAGCTGTGATAAAAGTCTAGTGCCAATGTCCTTATGAAAAAAGGATTTTTTTTCTTCTGGGTAGATGCCCAGTAATGGGACTGCAGGATCAAATGGGAGGCCTAATTTGAGTTCTTTGAGTATTCTCCATACTTCCTTCTAAAAAGGTTGTATTAGTTTGCAGTCCTACCAGAAGTATAAAAGTGTTCCCCTCTCTCCACATCTGCACCAGCATCTGCAGACTTTGTGATGTGGCCCATTCTCACTGGGGTTAGGTGATATCTCAGGGTGCTTTTGATTTGATTTCTCTGATGATTAGAGAGGATGAGCATTTTTTCATATGTTTGTTAGCCATTCGTCTGTCTTTAGAGAAGGCTCTATTCATGGTCTATTGTAATGCCCTCTTTACTATACTGAGGTCATTTCCTTGGGAACAAATGGGCCGATTTGTTGGCACTTGGTATTCATCATGAGCAAGTGCTCAGCAGGACTTTGTGCATCTTGTGCCTTTCCTGATAGTTACCCAGAGAGGGTCAAATGTCTCCTGCCTGCTTTGACTGTTTACATTTGAGGAAACTGAGGCCCAGAACCTGGACAGAAGCTCCTCGTGATCCTTAATTATAGATTCAAACCAAAAGAACCTTGTGCTGCCTTTGCCAAGTAAATAGCTCACTTCTACCCAAGGTTGCTTATTTCAATTAGCTTGAGACCCTTCCCAAATCTCTGCCACCCACCCTTATGCTTAGCTCACGTTTTCCAAACCCTACCTAATAAGTGCTCTTTATCTCCATCCAAGTTTTAGCAAAACTTAAGCCCCCGTTTTCCTAAGTGAGTCTCTCTGAGTTACATAAGGATATGTCAGCACAGCAGACCAGGCCTGAAGGACACACGTGGACTGGCCAGGCGGCCCATCACTTTGTCACTATTTTTTTTTTTTGAGACAGAGCCTCAAGCCATCCCCCTGGGTAGAGTGCTGTGGCATCACAGCTCACAGCAACCTCCAACTCCTGGGCTCAAGTGAGTCTCCTGCCTCCACCTCCCAAGTAGCTGGGACCACAGGCGCCCACCACAATGCCCAGCTATTTTTTTGGTTGCAGCCATCATTGTTGTTTGGCGGGCCCAGGCTGGATTTGAACCCACCACCTTAGGTGTATGTGGCTGGCGCCTTAGCCACTTGAGCAGGTGCTGAGCCATTGTCACTATTTTTTGATGAAAAACACAAGACAGTTCCTCTTAGTATTCAATGGCTAGTTGGCTGTTGTTACCATTCTCCTTGAATAAACCTTTGCTAGCCTATTCTAATTTATCATTTTAAGCATTTTATTATTAATACTTTTGACATGAATGACCTCATTTACTTGTTATCACTGATCCTATGTAGGGGAGGCTATGCTGAGAGGATTGACCTAAAACCGTGACCCAAGAAATCTAGCTCCCCTCACCCCAGGAGGCTTCTCTCATCTGGGCAGCTGCTTCCTGCCATCTCCTGGCTTGGCTGGGCTCCTGGCAGCCAAGCTTCAGTGTGGCCTACACATGTGACATTCCAAACCACCTCTGGCCGCTGGGAATCCGGACGAGTCACTGAACAGCGTCCAACTTGGGGTGGAGTATGGAATATGGCAACTGTTAACCGACCACAGCAGCCTGACAGTTTCCCAGTTTGAAATAGTGATCTCATCCTGTTGAAATGACCAAAAGGGTGGCAAATTCACGCTTTCCAGATGCAGCTGGCATTTCCCCAGAGGTACCTGCCGGGCAGATTGAGCAGGTCAAGCCAAACCCAGGGTGCTGACCTGTGGCACCCCTATTTCTTTTGGCTACAGCCTTCTGCTTTTCCTTCTCAGTCAGCATTCACAGGGTCCCAGGCAAGGACTGTGGTTCATGTCACTCAGCCATTTTCAGGCTTCTTTGAAACTGGAAAAGTGAGTTCCTTAAAGAACGGGGACATTGGCTCAGCGCCTGTGGCTCAATCGGCTAAGGCACCAGCCACGTACCCTAAGGTGGCGGGTTCGAATCCCCAGCCCGGGCCCGCCAAACAACAATGATGGCTGCAACCAAAAAATGGCCGGGCATTGTGGTGGGCGCCTGTGGTCCCAGCTACTTGGGAGGCGGAGGCGGGAGACTCGCTTGAGCCCAGAAGTTGGAGGTTGCTATGAGCTGTGATGCCATGGCACTCTGCCCAGGGGGATAGCTTGAGGCTCCGTCTCAAAAAAAAAAAAAAAAAAAAAAAAGCCGGTCTGGGCTGAGCCATCACCCCAGGTCCTCAGGAAGTATGGTCACCTGGATGGACAAGCACAAGGAGAGCTTGGAAAAGGCTGACACAGTAGGTCCTCAGGACTGGCTCTCTCTTCTGTCCCCCATTACTGCCTGGGAGGGGATCCCCAGTATGGAACCAAGGCTCAGATATGGCTTCCCCTGGCCAGCCAAGACAGGCATAGCCATGCCAGCTCTCCATTATGTGGGGTTCTGTGAAGATCAAGGGTTCTTCCTGTGACATTAGTGTGACCCCAGGACCTGGAATGCTCTGTGTCTGAGCCAGCACTTCCTGGTACCATAGCTCTAAACTAACCCAGCTTCCCACAATGGGGAGCCACCCCACATCCAACCCTCAAACCCTTTTCTGCTTCAGCTGGCAGAAGTCACCACCTGGGAGCAATGCCTAGCACTCACCCCTTTCATGGTCACAGCCGTCTGCACCTTGGAGGCTACTGCGTCCACACGGGATGCCATGCGCAGCCAGTTCACACCCTCATTCTTCTTGCGGATGGCATTCTCGGCATACACACGGGCACACTCCACATTCTTTTGCTGGAGGGCCTAAGATTGGGGGGAAAACAACAGCTGGGAGAACTCAGTGGTTTGCGTGTCCCTGCTAGGGATCTGGTGCTGACCTCCCAGGGGACACCACTATCCTGAAGTGGGGACCCCTTCACAATCTTTTCTAGGTAAACTCATCAGAAACATCTGTGAGCTTCATAAACATGCAGAGATCCCCAGGTCCTGAGCCTACTTGGGTGCATGAGAGTCCAGGAATGGAGCAGTAGTACCAGCCAAAGGGGGGGTTCTTCCCCACCCCACCGATGCACACGCCCTCCCTTGGTGCCTTGCAAGCTCTCAACCAGGACTCTATAGGACCATGAATGCTCAGCACCCAAGAAGGCACACCCACAGATGGAATAGGCCCAAGCACAAGTTATGCGGACTGAGGGTTCTGCTCTGCCCTGGGAAGGCTGTTTGGGTGAGGAGTTACCAAAATTTTGTTAGGCAAAGTTTTAGGAGCTACCTAAGATTTAGCTGAAAGTCTCCTAAAAAAGATTCAGATCCCATACTTCCTCAGCCTTGCCCCTCAGTAGGCAGCAGGCCCTTCCTGGGGACCCTCCCAAGTGAGCACTTGCTCTACAGAGGAGATAGTTAAAAATGACAGGATTGTGGTAGGTGGCTGGAAGCCACTTCCTACACAATTAACAGCAAAATAAAGTTCAGACCATCAGAAACGAATAAAAAGTCAAAGAACAAAGACAATACATCTTTCTACTCCTTAGTAGGCTGAAGCCATTTAAGGGTCCACCATACCCGACACCTCCCTTCCCTCAATCTCGCTGTTCTCTTGTGAGAAGAGAATATTTTGAGGCCAAGAGTCATGGTAAGATTAAATCATGATGCACATACACACATGGGCGTGCGCAATCTTCAAAACAAACAGAAAACAAAAACGAGGCTAGAGAAGAAAAGAATACAGACAAAGAAAAATCACAAACGTGAAGACAGCCCAAGCCCTCACCTTCTTCACTTTGGCCTGCTCGGCCTTGGAGTCCTTCTCTGCCTTCTTCGCTAGTTTCTCCAGCTGTTTTGCTGTGAACTGAACATGGACACCCTGAGTCAGAGAGCCTACCTTCCAGGCCCCTCCCTAGGCCCAACCTTGGTCCACGCCGGCTCCTGAACACTCATCAACCAGCCTGAGCCCGCAGAGGCAGAAAGCCTGTGGTGTGTGTGCTCACTGCCAGCTGGGATGCAAGGAGTTGACCCAGCTCCGGGAAAGAGACACCCTATGTCTCATGGTCTATATGGTAAAGGGGGGCTGTTCTAAAATGCTTGTCTTCTCTTTGAAGATCCTGATCCTACCCTCCTCTAGAAAAACTTGAGAAAACCTGTGACAGGTCACTCCCACGTAGTAACACTGACTTCAAGGTTAAAAATCGGCTAAGGCGCCAGCTATGTACACCTAAGGTGGCGGGTTCGAATCCCCAGCCCGGGCCCGCCAAACAACGATGGCTGCAACCAAAAAATGGGCGGGCGTTGTGGCGGGCGCCTGTGGTCCCAGCTACTTGGGAGTCGGAGGCAGGAGACTCACTTGAGCCCAGGAGTTGGAGGTTGCTATGAGCTGTGATGCCATGGCACTCTACCCAAGGGGACAGCTTGAGGCTCCATCTCAAAAAAAAAAAAAAAAAAAAAAAGAAATATAATTGGGGGGCTTGGTGCCTGTGGCTCAAGTGGCTAAGGTGCCAGCCACGTTCACCTGAGCTACAGGGTTTGAATTCAGCCCTGGCCCACCAAGTAACAATGACAGCTGTAACCAAAAAATAGCTGGCCATTGTGGTGGATGCCTGTAGTCCCAGCTACTTGGGAGGCTGAGGCAAGAGAATTGCTTAAGCCCAGGAGTTGAAGGTTGCTGTGAGCTGTGATGTCACGGCACTCTACCCAGTGTGACAGCTTGAGGCTATGTCTCAAAAAAAAAAAAAAAAATTCCCTTGCGAGTGTCATCTTCACAGAAACACCATGTGTGTGGCCTGACTACTTTACCAACACCATGAAGAAATATCGGTATGTCCACAGGGCCTCTGGCAAACTAATCCAGAACCAGAAACCAGGGCACCAGCAACCACCAGGCTGCGACAGGCTGAGCAGGCCCCCGCCCTAGCTCTTATCCCATGTGCTGCCCCTGGCACCTTTCCATCAATGCCTCCTGTCCTCAACATCTTACAGAGCCACTCTGGGACTGAGAGTGTCCCAAACTACTTTCAGGAGCCTGTGAACATCGCTTCTGTTAGGTAACTCAGAACTAGCAATAAAACAAAATAATACTAATATAGATGATCAACCATGATAACATTTAAGAGAAATATTCAGAAATAGGCCTTGGATTATTGGAAGGTACAAAAACCTCCCCAGATAAGAGGAATACTTAGCTGTGCCATGGCGTCACAGCTCACAGGAACCTCAAACTCTTGGGCTGAAGTGATTTTCTTGCCTCCAGCTTTCCAAGTAGGTAGGACTACAGGCACCTGCCACAACACCTGGCTATTTTTTAGAGATGAGGTTTTGCTCTGGCTTAGGCTGTTCTCGAACTTGTGAGCTCAGGCAATCCACCCACGTTGGCCTCCCAGAGTGCTGGGATTACAGGCGTGAGCCACCACATAAGGGTCTCTTTCAAATAGGATCTTAAACAGTTTGAGGCCACATTTGAGTTTTATTTATTTAGAGATAAGAGTCTCACTTTGTCATCCTGGTAGAGTGTTGTGTCATCCTGGTTGAGAGCTGTCATAGCTCACAGCAACCTCAAACTCCTGCTGAAGCAATCCTTCTGCATCAGCCTCCTGAGTAGCTGTGACTACAGGTGCCCACCAAAATGCCTGGCTAGTTTTTCTATATTTTAGTAGAGATGGTGTCTCATTCTTGCTCGAGCTGGTCTCAAACTCCTAAGCTCAAGGGATCCTCCTACCTTGGGCCTTCCAGTGTGCTGGGATTATAGGTGTGAGCCACCGTGCTCAATTGCCATATCTGAGTTTTAAATGTCTAGCAGAACATCAAGGCATGGACATAATACCCAAGTTCTGTTTCTTAAAGATAAAACACTCAGTCTTTCATGGATGAGCCTAAGTTACCTGCTCCCACTTAGCCTGGGATAATAGTTAATATGTCATCAGGCTGATTCAGTTATTCTTCTTCAGTCAGCAGTCTGAGAACTGGATAGCAAGTACTCAACTGTTACAATCTGTCCCCTGACTTTGTACCTGAGACTCTGAGTGTGACTTATACTATCTATCCTCACTCGCTGACCACTAGGGCAAGGTTGGGATGAATGCTTATTCAGTACGTACCTTCAACTGGAACAGGGTATCTGCAAAAGAGAGAAAATGGTTTGAGGTTTCCACGAGCTGTAATAAGCAACACTTCTAATATGCAGATGGGATCCCTAAGACCCCTCTAGACACTAGGAGGGAATGCAGACATGGGTTGTGTTTGCCAGGGGCCTTCAAGGAGGCCCACCAAAGGTGGAGTCAGAAGATGAACAGTGTACCAGCTCTGGTCCAGCTAGCCACAGGTCTCCAGCATACAATCACTCTCCCACACCCGGTTTTCACTGGGAACATGAGGATGGCACTAGCCAAGCTCAAAGGGCTAGAGGCTAGTATGAGGACAGATGATGAATACAGTACTTGGCTATGGTGACAACTCAAATATATGGTGGTGTATAATTAATCAAACTTTGAAGTCTGTTTTCTTTCTTCTTTTTTTTTTTTTTTGAGACAAAGTCTCACTTTGTTGCCCTTTGTAGAATGCCATGGTGTCATAGCTCACAGCAACCTCAAACTCTTGGGCTCAAACGATTCTCTTGCCTCAGCTTCCCAAGTAGCTAGGACTATAGGCCTCCCCCATGGTGCCCAGCTATTTTTTATATATATATTTTTGAGACAGAGTCTCACTATGTTGCCCTCAGTAGAATGCCGTGGCGTCATAGCTCACAGCAACCTCCAACTTTTCGGCTTAAGTGATTCTCTTGCCTCAGCCTCCCAAGTAGCTGGAACTACAGGTGCCTGCCATAGTGCCTGGCTATTTTGTTGTTGTAGTTGTCATTGTTGTTTTGCAGGTCTGGGCTGGAGTCGAACCTGCCAGGCTCCAGTGTATGTGGCTGGTGCCCTAACTGCTCAGCTATAGGCACTAAGCCAGCAGCTTTTTTTTTTTTAAGAGACAGGGGTCTCCCTCTTGCTCAGGCTGGTCTTGAACTCCTGAGCTCAAGCAATCCACCCACCTTGGCCTCCCAGAGTGCTAGGAGTACAGGTGAGAACCAACACGCCTGGCCTGTGGTCTGTTTTTTATATTCTCTTTCTACTTAAAGGAAAATGGACACAGCTAGCAAGGTGGTAACTCTTCTGCTATTAAGAGCAGCTTCAGTGGAAGCAGCCATTCTGAGTGACAAAATGGGCTCAGGGGCCATCTCTGCCCACACAGAACTGAGACTTAAGTGTATTAGGGAGTAAATCCACTGATACCCAGACCTGCTCCTCACTCACCAAACCTCAACAGCCAGAGAGATTTGCACTGACGTCAGTTTATTCAGTTTCTTGATTTGGATTGTGGCACTTGATCCCTAACAGGGCTAACTCACCACACCAGCCCACAATGAGGAAATAAAACCTGTAAGCAAAATTTGGGTCCTGAGCGATCACAAATGCAAACCCAGCTGAGACCTGCTGGGTTTCCGATGTGCTGTACATCTACTAACATGCCATCTACCTGCACAGGTGCTAGTTAAAAGCAAAGTCATCTGTGACTTTGGGAAAAAGAACTATCCTGACCCAAGGTTTAGGCAAAAGCACGCAGCGCACTCAACGTGCTGTATGGTGCTGGTCCAATCACCCTCCCTTCAGCCTCAGCTCTCTCATCCAAATGTGTGTGGGATAACTAGACTCTAAAGCACAAAAAGCTTGTTGAGGTAAAACTCTGGATAAAAATGATATGGGTTCAAAAACAGGTCCCTCAAAAGAGCTGAGTAAGCTGCGGAGCAAAAACTAACATTTGGGGGAGGGGAGTTAGGTGCGCTCATCTTCTCTCTCTTGCCAATTGCAGAAAACCTCTACAGTTCCCTCCAGGACAATGACATGGCTGTACTATAGCTCTGTAGATTTCAAAATATTTTACAAGCCTCTGACACCAGCCCATAAACATTTCAGCAAATATTGGCACCTTATTTTCCAGATTCTTCCTGTGCTTCACCATGCCTGAGCACAGAGCAGGTCCTGAGGGACTGAGGTCAGGGATGGGAGCCAGGCTATCGCGGGGGTGGGGGGTGGGGGTGGTGTCCCTCTCAACCTGAGAACCTCCTTCTCTCCCGTGTAGAACGGGAGGTGGGGAGAACACAGTTCGTATCTCAAAGAGTTGCGGTGAGGAAGGCCACGCCTAGAGCTCGTATTTCCCCTGGTGGTGTTGTGGGTGCAGTGGTTGCAACTGCCACCTTTCCTGATGCCCTCTGACCTGATATTCCAGGGTTCCCCAAGGCGTAAGCGGCCAACGCTGTCCATCCCCGGTGCTGGAACTGGCGGGGAAAGCCGCAAGCCGGGGGAGGGTTGGAACTGGACGGGGGATGAGATCCGGGTTGGAGGCCCAGGGGACAGGATACTGGTCCGGGAGTCGAGGCCCAGAGTTAGAGGTCCCGGGTGGGGGTTGAGGCCCAGGGCCCGAGAACTCTGCCTGAGCCCCGCCCGCGGCCCATGTGGGCGGAGCCCCTGCCAGAGGGAACGGCGGTCCCGATGCATCTCCCCGGAGTGTGGCGGCGGCCTCTTACCGTCCATGGCGAGGCGAGCGGCGGCGCCCCTCAGAGAGGAAGAGGGACACGAACTCGGCGACGGCAAATCGCGGCGGCAATCGAAAAGACCAGCTTTGCTCGGCGGGGCCTTCCGGGGTCACCGCCCCGCTTCCGGTCACGCGGCCCGTTCTCGCGAGAGGATGGCGCCACACCTCTCTCCACTGAGGGCGGGGCGAGCGGCGGGGTTACCGTGGCGACGCACAGGCGCCGGTGGAGACCCGTTTGTGAGTCACTCCCGGCTGCGCAGCTGGGGAGGCACAGGTAGCCAGGCCTGTGCCGGCGGGGGCGGTGGGCTCACACCTATGGGACTGTGCAAAAGCAAACACAAACTCAAGAAAGGTAACGCGGGCTCTCCCGGTGCAGGTGGTCCCTGCTCCCCGAAGTCCTAACGACGGCGACTTAAAGAGTCTTGCTCTCCAAACATGTTTGAGATCCATTTTACCCTGGACCCAAGCAGGCAACTGAAGACGGATGGGGTCCGTTGCCCTAGACACTAAGGTATAGCTCTCATCATCTGTGTATTTCAGGCGAGGAGCAAAAGAAGGCACCCACCAGTTCTGCCCCAAAGTCTAAGGAAAAGCACCCCCAGGAATCCAGGCAGTCAGATAAGGAGTTGGAGAAGCTCTCAGATCCCCCTGTGGGGGCAGACGAAGGTAGGTGGTGGGAAGGCACAGGGCGGGGGTCTGCACCGTGCAGGGGCTTGGGGCAAGCTTAGCAGAAGCCGGTTTCTGAGGCCACAGTGACCCGGTGCTGAGGGCGAGCGATGCCCTAGAGGGAGTTTGTTTTAGGACCTTTTTGTAGGACGTAAATCCAGAATTCTTGGTGAAAAATGTCAGTTCAATAAAAGTTTAGTTAAGTTCCCACATGATAGATGCATAACTGAGTCAAGAGGGACTAATGCAGCACAGATAGAAAGCACATTTCCCAGACAAGTTATCCAGGACGGCTGCCCATCTGGTACCACTGTGATTCCTTCAGCGTGCCATAACCTGGAGTGGAACCTTGGTATGCAGTTCGCGGCTGGGGTGGAGCAGTGGATCACTCTGCCCTACACAAGTGAGGAGGTAGGAGTGGGTATGACTGGGTGGGACAAAGGACTCAAACAGTTTTGAAAACTTACTCATTTGCAACAGCCTGCAGTGGCCAGAACTTTGGATATGTGTGGGGAAGATGTAGCCACAAAATCAGGAAAAGGCCAAATACAAAGTCTTCGATCAGTTTTATCATGTGGGTTTTGGAGATGGAACTGTGAAATAGTCAAACAAGGGAGTTACACCTGCAGTTCCAGCTACTTAGGAGGCTGAGGCAGGAGGATCACTTCAGCCCAGGAATTTGAGGCCAGCCTGGGCAGCATAATGAATCCCATCTCTAAAAAACATTAAAAATTTGGCTCGGTGCCCGTAGCACAGTGGTTACAGCACTGGCCACATGCACTGAGGGTGGCAGGTTCGAACCTGCCCAGGGTCTGCTAAACAACAACTATAACAAAAAAAATAGTTGGGCGTTGTGGTGAGCACCTGTAGTCCCAGCTACTTGGGAGGCTGAGGCAAGAGAATCCCTTAAGCCGAGAGTTGAGCTATGATGCCACGGCATCATACTCTACCGAGGGTAACAGAGTGAGAGACTCCATCTCAAAAAAATAAATAAAAATTTAAAAAAGTGAAAACATGGCTTGGCGCCTGTGGCTCAAGTGGCTAAGGTGCCAGCCACATATACCTAAAGTGGTGGGTTCGAATCCAGCCTGGGCCCGCCAAACAACAATGATGGCTGCAACCAAAAAAAAAATAGCCAGGTGTTGTGGCGGGTGCCTGTGGTCCCAGCTACTTGGGAGGCAGAGGCAGGAGACTCACTTGAGCCCAGGAGTTGGAGGTTGCTGTGAGCTGTGATGCTACAGCATTCTACCCAGGGGGAACAGATTGAGGCTCTGTCTCCAAAAAAAAAGAAAAGAAAAGAAAAGAAAACATTAAAAATTTAAAAATTAGAAATGAGAGGCTGGTGAGGTCTGTGTTTTGGAAATTTCTAGCTCCAAAATAGAGGCTGACAGGGGAAGCAAGGAGCCCAAGGGAAAAGACCTAACAGAACCCCCTTGCTATAATCCTATGGGAACCAGTGAGCTAGTGGCAATAGGAATTATAGAAGGATCCAGGAGGTGGAACCAGGAGAACCTGCTGTCTGATGGGACAGAGGAGTTGGTAAGCCAGGAGGAGTTTCAGCAACCATGAGATTGAACCTTCTATGGACCCAACAGAAGGAGAAGCACAGCCTGGCAGGACAGAGGAGTCTTGCTTTGTCACCTGGGCTAGAACCCCCTGGTTGTCATTATAGTTCACAGCAGCTTCAAACTCTTGGGCTCAAGGGATCCTCCTGCCTCATCTTTCCAGTGTGCTGGGGTTATAGGCATGAGCCGCCATGCCTGGCCCACACAGAGGAATTTAGTTTCTCACAAAGAAATGAAGTGTCAGAGGCAGGACTTGAAGGTGGTTTGCAAAGCTGTATAGCCATAACATCAAGGGCTTGGTATGTTCCTGTTTCACCACCCTTAATGTTAGGGATGTCTTCCTCCACAGCCCCCAGATGGCTGTACGGTTCCAGCAACTTGAGAGGCTGAGGCAAGAAGATTGCTTGAACCCAGGATTTGAGGTTGTAGTGAGCTATGGTTTATGATTTATACCCCTCATACCCAGGCACCAAAGTAAGAGCCTTTCTGTAACCTCAATGTAACTTCAAGTGCCATTGACTTATGTTTGAAGAAGCTTTCTGAGTCCACATGAGGGGATGTTCCTTTAAGACCCTCTGAATTGATTAGAAAGCTAATCATGCAGGAGGCAGACCCTGAAAGCAGAGTCTGGCTGTCTCTGGAATGTCCTGGAAGGGACCTTGAGAGTGAGAAAGAAGGTAAGTTAATGTGCATTTTAATTTTTCTCAAATGATTGAATAAGTTTTTATGGTTGCTCAATGTGATTTCTTTGTACTCTTATCATATAAACCATTCTGTTTCATTAATAGAATGTGTATGTGCAGAACTTAGTATTGTTAAAACTATATAAGCTTACAAGAAATAAAGTTAGGCGCTGTTGGCCCGAGCAAGCTACAGTCTCCCCTCTTAAAAACATTTCAGTGCAGACTATTCCTCTGCAGCACTGATTCATGCAATTCACGAAACACTTATCCTGCCCCTAAAAGGAGAAGATTGTTAGGAGAATCCTTAGAGATTTATGCTCCAAATGTGACATGTGGACTGAAGCTTGACAACTCTTTAGGCAAATTGGGCATTGGATGATAATTTTTTTAGATAATTTTTTTAGACGCATTATAGTTATGCTAAAATAAAATCCTTATCTGATAAGGAGATATACTGCCTTTATGGGTGAAATTATCTGTCTAACATTTGCTTGAAGAAACTCAGATAAAAAAGAGAAAGATAGACAAGATAAGGTAACAAAATATTGATCAAAGCTAGGTGATGTGTATCTAGGTACTGATACTACCTCTTGTATGTGAATACTTTCATCATGTTTTTATAAAGGTGGAGTATACTTGGCTCGGCGCCTGTGGCTCAATCAGCTAAGGCGCCAGCCACGTGCACCTAAGGTGGCGGGTTTGAATCCCTAGCCCGGCCTGCCAAACAACAATGATGGCTGCAACCAAAAAAAATGGCCGGGCGTTGTGGCGGGCGCCTGTGGTCCCAGCTACTTGGGAGGC
>CAUYQV010138751.1:0-31251 GCA_963574575.1 Galagoides demidoff
CCAGCTACTTGGGAGGCGGAGGCAGGAGACTCGCTTGAGCCCAGGAGTTGGAGGTTGCTATGAGCTGTGATGCCATGGCACTCTACCCAGGGGGATAGCTTGAGGCTCCGTCTCAAAAAAACAAAACAAAACAAAACAAAACAAAAAACGAAAGTTGATTGTTTTGAAGTATCTTTATTAGATAAACTATTAAGACCAAGGCTGATAAATTGGTTGTTATTATGTATATATTTTTTCCTTGAGATATATCATAAGGGAGGTTTAGGAAAATGTATCATAGGCCTTTTAAGGAATGGTACATTGTTTAGGCTGAAAAAAATGTGTTTAGTATAGAATCTCATGCAAATTGTGTTCTCATCTGGACCTTATATAGTTTCTACCCATTATAACCTTTACAAATCTAATCCAATTTTTCTGCCTCCTGCACACTTCCCAGCTCTCATTTATTTTAGGCCTGAGAAGTTGGTGGATTACCTGTAATTATCCCACTGTTTTAAAGGCGAAAATCATAAATATGAATTCACTTGTTGATTGTATTATCTATCTTAAGTCACATAAAATAATTAAAGTGCTTTTCTTTATTTTTGTTTGTAATGTTTTGATACTTTTTGAAGCAACCTCCCAGGTGAGGCCCAGGCTGCTTCTTGCATGTCTCACAGTAGCAAATGGTTTCTCTCCTTCCACCATCCTCACTTCTTCTGCTGTAAACCTTGCAATCCTTTCTTCATTTTTTTTTAAATTTTGCATTATGAAATGCATCTTTCTATTTAGCCTTACCTCGGAGTCTTTATCTCTTTCTTGAATTTCCATTCCTTATGTTGCTCACAAGCTGAGTGATGAAATTTCTCCTATATGAAATTGTGTCTGCATTTTTTCTGCATTGTCTTTATCTAGTGTGTAATGGATGTAGCTGTTCACAACTGCAACTTTCCTTAGCCAGAATAAGTTTCTCCACTATTTGTAGGCTCTCCTTGTAAATCTGTACCATCCACAGTCCTCATCAACTTGGTCTACTGTTAGAACTGTCAGTTTTTCAATTTGAACAGGCTGTTTCTTCTTATAACCAGTGACCAGCTATGATTGAAAGCCAAAGAATGTGCTCAGCATTGTGGCCCGTCTCTAGCATGGAATGAGAGGCCAGTCAACAAACCCAACAACAATGACACAAACGTCCCACATGTTTTCTGACATCAGAGCAGAACAGGAAAATGATGTCATATGAGGTTCAACATAGGAACAGAATTTGAATTAAATCTTCCTTAAAAATTTTTTTCTGAAAATTTCTCCTCTGTGTCCATTAATTTTGACCTTCGTGCATTTTATGTAAGTGTTATGGTTTTGTTGTATCTTTTTTTCATTAGTATTCATACAGCAACTTTACTGTGGTTAGCATAACTTAGTGCTAAATCTATTTAACTTTAGTTAATTTTATTAGTTATTCTGCCCATAATTTCTAATTTGGTCTTTTGGTCTTTTGCTGGTATTTGGGGTATCTATTGTTAGTCACAAATTAGTGGGATTGTTTTTAACACATTTTATAGATTTTATGTTATTTTCTTTGATAATTCTGTTGTTCATTAGTAGATTTAAGCTATAATTATTATGCATACTACTGTTGGAATGTTATCTTATTTGTTTGCAAATTAAATTAATGAATCTCCCTTTTTAAATATACCTTTGAGTAATGCATAGTATTATGTTGTTCCTTTCAAATTTTATAAGATTTTTAGTGGGAATACCATTTTAGCATCATTTGTGATTAACTTATTATTTAATAATTTATACCATTTTATTATCATCCAGAATCTCTTGAACCACAATTATATTCCACTTGTCTTTTTAAATGTTTTTGACATAGAATTATATATGGCTAAAGCTTCTCACTCTATTTTCCTTTTCCGCTATCTTTTACAAAATAAAAAACTATGATTATTATTCAGATTTTAACTACAACTGTCTTTGAACCTTATATTCTCAATTGCCAAGTTTTGAGTCTGAGAATAGGAGAGTGGGTCAGCTATTCCATTTTTTTCAATATCTTATTTTAACTTCACATATAATTCAAATAGTCTAAATACAAAATTTAATGAGTTCTGACAAATATATGTCTGTGTCTAACTAGACCTCAAAAAAGATAGAATGCTTCCATCTGCTCCAGGAAATTCCTTCATTCACTTTCTGTTTAATCTCCATCCTCAAGAGGCAAACCCTGTTCTGATTGCTATCACATGCCTGGTTTTGCCTATTTTAGAACTTTAAGTAATTAGATTCACACTGGGTGTAGGCCTGTGTGTCGGCCTCACTTTGCTCAGTGCTGTGAGATTCACCCATCTGCATATCCGTGGTTTGCTTACGTTTATTGCTTACTTGCATTCCACTGTTTATCCATCCTTTGTTAAGGCATGATAGGGTTGTTTCCTCTTGGAGGTTATTTTGATTAAAACTGGTATGGAAATTTTAAAACAAGTTTTCCTGGATGGGCTTGTTTTTTTTTTTTTTTTCATATTTAGGCTAAATATGAAAGTGAAACGCATGCCTATTTAACTTTTCCTGAGAAGTTGTACTGCTATTTTACATTTCTTGCTACAATACTTGAAAGTTCCAACTACCCTACATTCTTACCAACACTTTAAAGCGTGATATTCTTCATCAGTGTTATAGATGCTAGTGAATTTTACTCTCTTTTTGGGCACATTCTATACATTGTACCAAAACATATAAACAAAAGAGGTGTCTGCTATTTTTATTCACTAATATTTTTACTTTTTCCATTCCTTTTTTAACATGAAAAAGTTGTAGTAACACACAGAAGTGTAAAAATGTACTTATTCAACTCAATGAATTATTGTAAAGTGAAACCCCAAAGTCCTCTCTGACTGCACCCCCGTCAGTGTGCTGTTTGTCCTCCCCTACAAGTGAGGACGATCACAATTTCTAACTCTAGTATTTAGTTTTGACTGATCTTTAATTGTAATGCAATTTTTTTAAGTTGTCATTTATGTTTGACTTATGCCATTGAACAACTGCTTTGGGAGCACCATTCATATTATTATCTGGATCTATAAATAACTGATTTTAATTTATTTAATTATTCCTTTATTGATCTATTCTACAGATGGTGAACATTTGGTTTGATGCTATTATGATGAAAACTTTTATAACCATTCTCAAATCTTTCCTTTGGTGCACACATTTCTGACTCATATATACATAGCAATATATTTGCTGGTCAGGATATGTTCCACTCAGTAGATAATACGGAGAGTTTTACCCAATAGTTTAACTACCTTACACTCTAAGAGCAGGGTTTGCGACGTTCACTTGCTCTGCCCCTACTGAACATGAGGTATTTTTGGTCATTTTGATTGTAGTCACACCAATGAGGGAATTTACATGTCCTGAATACTCATACGTTTGGTTTCTCTTTCTAATTTTTATGTCATGATTTCTATTTAATTCTGTTGTATACATTTTCTGCTTAATTTTTAAGAATTCTTTTGTATTTCCCTGATATGAACACTTTGTCATATGCATTGCAACTATCTTTCTAACAGGGTTACTTGCTTTTTCAGTGGCCTGGTAAAGATTTTGATCAATGTCGCAAAATATTCTCAGTCATTATTTCTTCAATATCACTTCTTCCCTATTACCAAATTAATAATCGGAATCTTAGACAGATTTGGTTGGCATGTCTTTTTAGGAGCTGGCAAATATCTTTTATTAATGGCCAGAGAAAATCTGCTTTGAAGTTGCAAGCCAATGGAAGGGGAAGGATCAGGGACATACAAAAACAAACTGTCAATGACTCACCAACCCCTGGGTATGCAATGTTGTTAAAACATTGTGCGTTATGTATGGTTTATGACAAAAATAGTCCATGGGTTAAACTTGGCATGTGGGCTAATCATTGCCAACATTCTGACCCTGGTGTATGCTGCTATTTATCACTCTCAATTGCTAATCTATTTTGTTATCCTTCCGTGTTTCATATACTGGTTCCCCCTCACGGCATTTTTATATACCTATGTCAAATCTTAACAGACATCATCTATTAATTTTAAAACTTAAAACATTTTTACATTATATGTTTTTATTTCTAGAATTCTTTTTATTTGGCTCTTTTATAATAGTATTCAATTTTAATCTTCTAGCAGATATGAAACAAATTTGAAAATTTGTGGCTTATGATAATTCCGTTACCAGAAACCCCAAGGGTCTATTTCTTCTACTTTTGTTCCTAGCATTATGTATGTGGCCTAGGTTCAGATGCTTGATCAATTCATGTGCTTAACAATTTTGAGGATAAAAGATAGTATTTATGAAAAAAGTATTTTAAACTGAACATGTGAATTAGGATAATATCTTTTCATAGAGAGAACATTTGTTTCTAGTAGGGTGTTGGGAGTATTAGCAATATAAATTCCCTTAATCCAGTTTTAGAGATTGAGATTCAAAAGTGGGCTTTCATCTCTGTAAGGTCTACTTGTGTTTTATCACACTCAAACCAAAGTGTATTGCCTCAGGATATTGGACTGCCAATAATGCTGTACAACTTCTCAGGGTCTCTTCTGAAAGTGCCCTTAGAGGAAAATGCCCCCCTTAAAGCCTTGCTTTCGTACTGGATTTCATTTAATTCTTGACACCTTTCTTCATAATTCTTGACTCTAGTGTTAGATCTATAGTGTCTTCATACAGAAAAAGTATTTTAATATTTTCAAACCTTTTCAGTTGACCTCAGAGTACAGATTAATTTAGATTACATTGCCTGTCCTCATCAGAAGCAGAAGTCTTCATTTGATTTCAATTTATGTTCTTATTTTTTAACAAAATTTATTTTTTAGTTAAGCTTTAAGTTCATAGGAAAACTGAGCAGAGAGAGCAGAAATTTCCTAGAGATCTTCTGTCCCCACACTGCACAGCCTCTTCCATTATCAATGACCTGGGCCAGAGCGATACATTTATTATAATCGATAACCTACATTGACATATCATTATCACCCCAAATCCATAGTTGACATTTGGGTTCACTCTTGGTGCTACCTGTTCTGTGGGTGGAGGTGAAATATAATGGTGTCTTTCTACCACGGTTTCATACAGAACAATCTCCCCTAAAATATTTCTAAAATTATTCTGAACTCTGACATTGTTCCTTCCATCTCCTTAATTGCTGGCAACTAGCGATCTTTTTATGTCTCCATAGTCCAGTTTTGCCTTTACCAGTATGTGATAGGATAAGAATGATACAGTAGATAACTTTTCCAGATTGGCTTATAACACTTAGTAATATGCAGTAAGTTCCCATCTTTTCATGATTTAATAATTAATTTCTTGTAGTGCTGAATGAGAGTCCACTGATTGAATGTATAACTGCTATTTTTCATTCATCTACCTAAGGGCATCTTGGTTGCTTCCAAGTTATGTCAATTATGCATAGAGCTGCTAGAAACGTCAGGGTGCAACTTTTTGTGTGAATGAAAGCTTTTAGATCATTCAGACAAATACCAAGTGGTGTGATGTGTCATGTGATGATAGTGTATGTATTTCTATAAGAAGTTGCCAAACTGTTTTCCAAAGAGGCTGTACAATTTCATATTTCCAACAACAATGAATGAGAGTTCCTGTAGCTCCACAACTTTACCAGCATTTGGTGTGGTCAGTATTCTAGATTTTGGCCACTCTAATAGGTGTACAGCAATTCTCTCCTTGTGGTTTAATGTGCAATTACATAAGGACATGTAGTGTAGAACAACTTTTCATATGCTTACTTGCCTTTTGTATATCTTCTTTTCTGAGATGTGTAGTCTTTTGTCCATTTCTAATCAGGTCATTTCTTTACTTAGTGCTATGTTTTAAGAGTTCTTTGTATATTTTAGATAACAGGCCTTTATTAGATGTATCTTTTGCAAATATCGTCTCCCAGTTGGTGGCTTATTTTCTCATTCTTGTGAGTATGTCTTTCCCAGGGCACAAGTGTTCCCCCCCTTAGGGCACAAGCTTTTAATTTAATAAAGTCCACCTTATAAATTATTTCTTTCATGGGTTCTTTGTTGCTGTAGCTGAAAGTCTTTACTGTTCTCAATACCATGTGGATATTCTCCTATGTTATCATCTAGGAGTCGATAGTTTGTCTTTTTATATTTGGACATACGACCTATTTTACGTAAGTTATTGTAAAAGTATAAGTTCTAGGTCTAGATTAATCTTTTTTTTATATATCCATTTGTTCCAGAACCATTTGTTGAAAAGACTCTTTTGCTCATTGTATTTTATTTGCTTTTGTCAGAAATCAGTTAACTATATTCTTGTTGACCATTTCTGAGCTTTCTATTCTCTGCTGTCTGTCCGTCTTCACCACTCCCACAATGTTAGGATTCCCGTAGCTATAAAGCAAGTCTCTAAAGTCGGGTAGTGCCAGTCCTTTGACTTTGTTCTTGCCCTTTAACGTCATGGTGGCTTAATTTTTAAAATGTATGTAATAAAAATATTTATTAAGGGTTCCATCAAGTCTAATATATGCTTTATTTCACTTAAACATTATAAAAATGTATGAGACAGATGTTAGATCCTGTCAAGTTAAAGACCATGGAATTAATACTCATAATTCATAGAGGTCAAGTAAACTTATAGTAATCAAAAAAACTGATGTTTTCTACTCAATTAAGCTCACACCAAAATTCATAGTTTTAGGTTCCTCTCTTTTTTTTTCACCCTTTCTTTTTTCTCCTCTCTGCCTCGCTTCTTTCTTTTTCTTTTTTCTTCTGCTCTTTCTTCCTTTCTTTTTCTTTCAATTACCTATTGACCAGACATTGTTTTAAACAGTAGGCGGAAGCAGGGACAAAAACAAGCAAAAAATTCAAATCCAGCCCTTTTCCAGTGTATGTTCAAGTGTGTGTATGAGGGAGGGTGGGATGAGGGGATGGTTGAGGGGTTGTGTGGTAGAGGAAGACAAATACAGAAAATAAATTAGAAGACTATATAGTATTTTAAATAGTGCTAAGTCCTCAGTAGAAACACAAAGCAAGGAAAAAAATATAGGATGGCGATTCCATTTTTTTTTTTTTTTTTTAGATACAGAGTTTCACTTTATCACCCTCAGTAGAGTGGGGTGGTATCACAGCTCACAGCAACGTCCAACTCCTGGGCTTAGGTGATTCTCTTGCCCCAGCCTCCCAAGTAGCTGGAACTACAGGTGCCAACCACAACACCCAGCTATGTTTCTGTTGCAGTTTAGCCATGGCCAGGTTTGAACCTGCCCCCCTCAGGATATGGGGCCAGCGCCCTACCCACTTAGCCATACATTGCTGCCCAGTGATTGCAATTTTAAAGGGAATGCCTCCACTGAGAAGAGGTCATATACCAACCATCTACAGAATCCTAGTCATAACCAAGGGAAATGCATTCTAGGCAGAGCAAAGAGCCAGTGAAACTGTTCTAAGGTAGTATCATAGTTGGATCATTTGAAAAATAGGAAAAAAATCTAGTGTGGCTGGACTATAAGTGAATTAAGATGAGAATAGTAGGAATGAAATCAATCATAAGGGTAATAAGGATAGAGACATTGGAAGATATATGTCAGGCCTGGGTCTGTGGGATAGTTCTCTACGGATTGTCTTCATCTACTGGGAGTGCTCAAGTTTCTTAGGAGACTTGGTCCCAATTTCAGCAACGTTCCATAGTGTTTCTATTTATTCTTCCGTAAAGTTTTTTAAAACCACAAACTGCTTCTCTTAATGTAACTGTGAAAAATCTTCTTATACCACCAGGATCAGCTTGACTCTGAGTTATACTACAGACTCTGTTTATCCAGGTTGGCTATGAATATATTAACATATTAATATGTTGATATGACTTTGTTAACTTATTGAACGACTGGGATAAAAAAATATTGACCAAATATAAACATTGACAGTTGAGCCTTGTACAACCTGTGTACAATGTGACAGAACCCATAAAGGGAAACCTTTTAAGTTTACCCATATATAGCATTAAATTTAGAAGGTTGAGTGTCTTGTGTAGAGAGCAACCTAAGAACAAAATCAGCAGAGGCTGATGCGTATGTGCATGTTTCCAGGTACCTAGCTGCTAACTGAACATCAGTAGTGATAAAATAATCTGTGAAGGCTGAGGCTATGTCCTAATGAGAATGTGGAAAGTTGGGAGAGAAACCACTCTTACTTTAACAATCTGGGTGACTACAGAAATTATACTTGGTATTGTTTTGCTTATAACCCATAGGAGAGATGAGGATAAAAACAAATAGTAACAAACTAAATTCCAAAAAGTTATGCATCTTCATTGGAGTGGAGACATCCTTGAATATTTCTCATACCTGGCTAAGTAGGAGGAAGATGACAATTCCGAGTCAGGGGAATAAGAATCCAGCTAAAGCTTTATGAAACTTTTGGTGGGAAAATTCCAGCCACACATAAGTCAGCATTCACCTGCTGATTCTGTCCTATAGGCTGTTATCTATCATAATGTGCTTTTTGTTATGATAAAGACTGGGAGGAGAAAAGGAAATTTGTGTGATCTTTCTGCTGAGCAGGTGTGTGGATCCTTCTGGAAGAAGAAGGCAGGTCCTTCCACATGCTGAGGCAGGGCAAGAGAGCTGAAAGAAATCCTCTGAGGCGCTGCAGGCCTTTGATGAGAGTAAGACAGCTATCTTCTAAAGACTCAGAAAGCTGAAACATGATTGGAGAGCAAAAAGAACTCCCCAAGGACATCCTAGACAGCTTAGGCATTAAAGCAGTTTGAAAGCTAGTGAGTTGGCTGTAAAGTAAAAGAGATTTCTTAAACCTCACCAGTGCTCAGAATCAGATATCTGCTGTAGAGGCAAAGTCTCCTGCTTCCCACAAATTGTCTAAAGCGGTTGATAAGTTGTATCAAAGGTGCAAACAAGCCCTGGCCCAACTGCCTTCAGATCATACCGACTCAGCATCCTAAATCTAGTGGCCTTTTTCGGAGGTGAATATTTTCTACTACAGTGATGAATCTGTTGTTTTATAAATGTTGGAAAGTTGTAAGCTACGTAGGCATTTTAGGATGCTGTATGCCTCATTCTATCGGTTTGGGGGCCTTTACATGTCAGACTAGTACTCCCTTCGTCACTTAAGTATGGGGTAAAAGAGATGGATGTAAACCAAATAGGGTCAAGGAAGAATGAATGCTTTGTCCATTAGAAAGAAGTTTGAGTTTACATGTGTTAAGTAATTGGCCTCTATTGTAGAATTTTTGAAGATGAAAAAAATAATTATATCTATACTAGTTAGCTTTGCTACATAACAAACCATACCAAAACTGAGTAACTTAAAAATATTTTTGAAAGGCAACTAGTTATTTAGTTCACACATGTATGGGTTAGCTCAGCTTGAGGGCTCTTCCGGACTGGTGAAACTTCATATCTACTGGTGATAAGGTGCAGGTTCACCAAAGAAGCACTTTTGGTGAGACTTGGTGCAATTTTGCTTGGGGCAACAGGCTGAGAGTGACAGTAGTTCTCCCTGGCTCTCTAAATCTATCAGGCTTATGTGTCTGTTTGTTTCCTTCCTTCCTCCCTCCCTCCCTCCCTTTGTCCCTTCCTTCCTCCCTTTGTCCCTTCCTCCCTCCCTCCCTCCCTTTGTCGCTTCCTTCCTCCCCTCCTTCCTCCCCTCCTTCCTCCCCTCCTTCCTTCCCTCCCTCCTTCCCTCTCTCATTTCCTTCCTTCCTTTTTTCATTCCTTCTCTCTTTCTTTCCTTCCGAGATAGAGTCTCACTCTGTTGCCTAGGCTACAGTGCTGTGGTGTCAACCTAACTCTCAGCAACCTCAAACTCCTGGGTTTAAGAGATCCTCCTACTACAGCCTCCTGAGTAGTTGAGACTACAAGCCATCCACGGTGACTCCTGACTAATTTTTCTATTTTTAGTAGAGATGGGGTCTTGCTCTTCCTCAGGCTAGTCTCGAACTCCTGAGCTCAAAGGATCATCCTGCCTAAGCCTCCCAGAGCGCTAGAATGACAGGACAGGTGTGAGGCACTGTGCCTGGCCACACTGATGTGTTCCTATGAAGAGAACAGAAAGCTGGAAGGCTACCTAAGGCTTACACTAGAAATTGCTACAAAATATCAGTTTTACACTTTTCTCTTGGACAAAATAAAAAAAGAAAAGCATAAGTCAAGGCCACATTAAGTGATTCCGTCTTGAGGAAATAGACTCCACGCTTAACAAAAGTTGCTGCAAAGAGACATTGCAATGATGTGTGACTAGTGATCTAGCAGGAGGAAGACATTTGATAACACAGGAAAAAGAAAAATAACTCCTGAAGTGACACCAATAGTGAAGAAGGCAGGAGTCAGATGCTCTGAAAAGCTCCACTGCTGTAGGATGTCATTTCGTTACATTTGAAGCAGTCATCTTTTCTTTCTCCATATACTGGGAGTACCAAAAAAATATGTACACATTTTAAGAGATGTTATCTACTTATTGATTTTTTTTTTTTGGAGACAGAATGTGGCTTAATCATCCTAGGGTACAGTGCTGTGGAGTCATAGTTCACAGCAATCTCTAACTCTTGGGCTCAAGCAGTCCTCTTGTCTCAGCCTCCTGATGGGAATATAGACACCCAGGACAATGCCCAGTTAGTTTTTCTGTTTTTAGTAGAGACGGGATCTTGCTCTTGCTCAGACTGGACTTGAACTCCTGAACTCAGACAATCCATCCATCTCAGCCTCTCAAAGTTCTACTTGTTACTTGTTCTTTTTTTTGCAGTTTTTGGCCAAGGCCAGGTTTGAACCTGCCACCTTTGCTATATGGGGCCAGCACCCTACTCCTTTGAGCCGCAGGTGCTACCCTCTACCTGTTACTCTTTGAAATTAAATTGATTTTCCATAGCGACGTATAGTATGACGTTTGCACAAATAAATGCTAGCATCATCATGTCACAGGCAACACAATCTAAGAAAATGGCAGAAGCACAGTTGTGGTTCAAGGAGCACAGACCATTTTGAAGTAGTATTTGAAATTTGAGAAGGTTGTGCAAGTATAATGGCAGTGGAGGCCTAAGTATGGGACCTTGAAGGATATGGTGCACTGTAGAGAACTGGCTACGCTGGTAGTACTTTTTTTTTGTTTTTTTTGAGACAGAGCCTCAAGCTATTCCCCTGGGTAGAGTGCTGTGGCATCACAGCTCACAGCAACCTCCAACTCCTGGGCTCAAGCGAGTCTACTGCCTCAGCCTCCCAAGTAGCTGAGACCACAGGCACCTGCCACAACGCCAGGCTATTTTTTGGTTGCAGCCATCATTGTTGTTTGGCGGGCCTGGGCTGGATTCGAACCTGCCACCTTAGATGTATGTGGCTGGCGCCTTAGCCACTTGAGCCACAGGCACCAAGCCATACACTGGTGGTACTTTGGGACCAAATTGAAATGGCATGTGTAGCGACAGGAGTGGACACTTATGGTCAGTGTTGCTCAAGCAATAGTTTGCTAGTTTGCCATGATCAGAAGTGTCTAGATGATAAACACCTTGAGCACTACTTGTAATTGCAGAAGTCAAATGTGACTTTATTCATTTTTTTTGGTTTTGGTAAATATTGAGTATTAAAAATATAATATTGCTTTTGCCTTTCATAAAATGTGTATACATTTTTGGCACTCTATACAGATAGATAGATAGGCTTTATTAGTATTTCATTTCTTAAAGTTCTGTCACAATTTTTTATATATTTACAATTACCATTGGGGGAACTGTTAATTGTTTAGAGATCATCAACAAATACTTAAAAACATCAACAAATAACACAAGGTCTCTAGAGTCTGGCTTTAGGGAGGATATAATAGTAAAGAAAAGCACATTTTAGAAAACAAAGACATACCAGTGTTAACATCGTAACTAAGAGAAATACTCCCTGAAATGTCTCTCAGAAATCATATGTGATGAGCCAAATTCTTTGTCATGGACACATGAATGGGAAAAATGCTTATTATGAAGCAAAAAATCTTTATTTTCTTCCCGTCTTAACAGGCAAGCTTAGGAAATATTGAGTCTTAAAAAAGCATGTAATTTCAAACTGTTTAAAATTGAGGTTCAATGTCATTTTATTGTGACATATTTCCTATTGCTACTTTAAAAAAGTATTTATACTAAAATTATTTCAGTTAAATTAACAATGAACTTTTTTAAAAAGAAAAGATCAAGCAGCACACACATTGAAATGGGGGATTGAATTGACACATCAATGAAAGTTCATCTCAAAGAATTTTTCCCTCATTTAGTTTCTCAGTATTGTCCCTCTCTGATGGAAGAGTCATTAATTTCTTGTCACTTGGAGTAAATAGGTAATTAGAAAAGGCTAGTAGAAAGAGGAAATATTTTTCTACTTTGTTTCATTTTTCAAAATTCTAACAAGCTTGGGCTGAGATCGATGAGAACTGCCCACTGCTAAGGTCAATGTGGCCTACTCCGTTTTGCTACATTGCCTCTGTAATTTTGCTTGACGTGACATTGAGGGGAGGCCAAGAAGGCAATCAGCATCCAACAGCCATGGTGAGCATTAGTTATACCTAGTGACAGAGTAATTAGCAACTATACACAATTTTGTCTGAAAGCAAAGCAGACCTGTGGTGCCCAGTCCCCGTATAAAAATATCAGTGACTGGGTCCTCCTTTTTGAAAATTTTACACATCTGTATGCCTTACTGATTGTATACAAGGTCTGATAGTTCAGTTTGCTAACTCGTCCTAGAAAAAGTACTACATACCTCTTTGGTGAATGTCATCAGGGTGAACAGACAGCCAAGGTGGGTACTTTGAAAATGGCCATAGTGATATTCAACAATGAGAGATATAGCACTTTTTCTGAGATGAGTTCATGAACTTAATTGTTTGATGTATCCATCCAGAGCTGATTGCAACTTTAGGCAATAACTCTGGTCATTTATCAAAATCTGTAGTATTGTACCCCTTTCTTGTTAGGCACTGCAGAAATCCATCTTATTTAGAGGGAATTGGAGATGGCTATGTCCATGATGAAGTGAATTCAGCATCTCTTTCATGACCATTTTTTCTTTCAGGGTTCTATTTGGAGAAGTAGTCTGGGGTATTGAATTTTCTTTGAACACCTGTTGAAAGATTTTAGTCAGCTCCTACTCTCACAGTTGAAGTGAAGTATCGAGCTTTATTTTTTTTTTTAAGTTCCTTGAGGATCTATCTCATTTTGAAGATATCAGAAATATTTTACCAAAACTCTAGGATTTGTTCTGATTTTTACAAATGCTTTTATTGATGAATTACTCTATTAGATTGATCTGTTAAAGTCTATGCTTCATTATATTTTAATTTCTTGAGAATATACTTTTATAGATATGAGGGGAGCATTTTTCCAAACTATGATGTATTTCTTAAATTTTGTTTATAACCTTCTATTATGAATTTTCTTTTTAAATTTGGATATTCTTCTGTTAAAATTTAAGTGATTTTTCTTGATCCATTGCTTATACCATCAAGAAATCCTGTTTATTATTTTTTTTTGTAATAATCTTTTGTATACGTGATATAGTCTTTTATGTGGCTTTTTTTTTTAGAAATACAAAAATTTCCATTCATGCATTTTTCTAAAGGCATTCTTGTTTTCATTTTGGCTAAGCTTGCCCATGGAATGACATAGTGGAAATTTTCCCTTTCAAAATGTCAAATATCTGGTGATTCATCATGATAAAAAATAAAACAATAATTATTAAATATTCCATGTATGTTACTACATGGAGATGGGATAAACTTTTTCTGGCTTCGTTCAACATAGGAAAATTACTTCTTCCTCGTGCTAAAAAATACAACCTGAGCAGAGACACTGATTGATTACAATTCTCCTAAATTTAGTAACTGTGATTAAATATGTGTACCCTTATATTAATCTGAAATAAATAAATACATTTCTTTATTCCTCGCACACCAGGTCACTAGGAAGTAACCCTGTGTTGTGGCTGGTCCGCAACACATATTTTCCCTTTTAAATATTGTAGAAGGCTACCATTTTAGTCTCTAATACCACTTGGGGAAATCTTAAACACCATCTCTTTAGAAATTATCTATATAAGTGTATTCCATTACTTTATCTTCCCTCGTGCTGTCTTTGCTGTTAAGAAACACTTTAGAAAACTAAGTGAGTACAAGTTAGCAAAGTTTTTTTAAAAAAATGATCTTCACTGAAGTGTAATTTACATATTATAAAACACGTTAGATATACTAATTTTTAATCACCTTCAAAGTTTCCCTCATGAATCCTCCCATCCTGACCAGGCCCTAGCAACAACACATCTTTTCTTTCTCTTTAGATTAGCATTGCCTTGTTAATGAATTTCAAATAAAGAAATGTACTCAGGATAGGCTCTGGTGTGTCTGGCATATTTCCCTAAGTATAATAATTGTAAGACTCATAAATGCCATAGTGTTGATTCTATAGTACGTTCCTTTTAATTCTCTCCTAGTACTTCCTTGTCTATATATGCCACAGTTTATTTTCAGCTGTTAAGAAGACTTGCATTATTTCTATTAAATAGTTGGGAGCTATTATTTGCAGTTGCAGCTATTAAAAGCCTGCTATGAGGGTAGCACCTGTGGGTCAAAGGATTAGGGCACTGGCCCCATATACTGGAGGTGTTGGATTCAAACCCAGCCCTGGCCAAAAACTGCAGGAAAAAACGAAAAAACCTGCTATTTCTATTTCTGGATGCATAGTTTAATTTATCTTGTGTAAATATCTACAAATCAAACTGACTAGTCTTATGAGAAATTCATGTTTAACTCAGCAACAATCTGCCAATATGTTTCCCAGAGTTGTTATACATATTTTATGTCATTGATATATGGATCTACAGCTGCTACTAACCAACACTTGACACTGGCATCATTTTTCATTTTAGCCATTCTAAGGGATGGGACAGGGTGGACCACCCAGGAGGATGAGTACCTCTCATGTATTTCTCAGCCACTTCTAACTGATATTTAGAAGTGCCTGTTCAAATTATTTACCCATTTTGAAACTGTCTTATTTTTGAGTCATAGGAGTTTTTTCCCTATCTTATGTATATTTTCTATACAGTTTATATTTAATATGTTATCACTTAATATTTAATTTTCTTGCGTAGTCTATAGATGTAATTCATTTTCTTTGGAATATGTTTTGAAAATCGAAAAGTATTCATTTTGTAACATCCAATTTGCATTTTTTTCTTTACAACTTTTTCTTTTTCTTTTCTTTTTTTGTCTTATTTATAAAATAATGCCCTCTTTAAAGTTGCAGACTTTTTTTATGGTACAATTTGAGTTACTTTTTTTTGCATGGAAAAATAATGTTGTTTGTAAGCAATACATATATAGGTCTTTCCTACTAACGTATCCTGGTACTTTGTCAAAACTCAAATGAAAATCCATATAAATTTATTTCTGTGCTCCTTTTCAATCCCATTGGCCTACATGTCTTTTCTTACACTACTTTCATATTGTCTTAATTAATATAGTCCTGTGGCAATTCTGAATCCTTTCATTTTATTCTATTTTTTTCTTTAAAATTATCTTGGCTATTCTAGAAATCTTGCATTTCCATGTTCATTTTACCATCAACTTTTCTATTTTCATGCATAAGATTTATAAATTTTATTGGGATATACCAGAATATATCAAAAATTGTGGGAGAAAATAAATACATTCTTAATAATAGTGAGTCTTCAAAATCAAGTACATGTTACATATCTTCATTGATTTAGGTCATCTTTCATTTCTTTTAGAGTTATTTTATATTTTCAGTGCATCTTTGTAAATGTTTTATTAAATTTATCCAAAAAATTTCATGCATTACTTAATTACATATTTTACATTTTTTAAAATTTCACATTCTATTTTAAATCAGCATATACTGATTCACTAATATTCCTCTCTTTCTCATTTGGTACATAATTTACTTGACCTTGAGAAGTGATTTGGCTACTCTATACCATGGTTTCTCCATCTGTTCATGGAATAAAATGAGATGATGAATCTAGAGGTGCTTGTTTAATCACACTAGGCAGAAAATAAAGGTGGAAATTTGTCCGTTAAATTAATGGGGTAAGAAGGATGATTTTGTTTATTTATGGTATCATACTCCATTTTCTGTATGCAAGTTGTGACATAAATATAGATTCGCAGGATAAAAAAATATATTTTTGCTTTACTTGTCCTAGAAAAAAATATATATATATATACACATATATGTATTTTCAAAGCAGTAAATAACCACTGTAACCACATGAATTCAAATGTTACTGTGCTTCTTACATATATTTTGACACAAAAGGCATAAAATTTTAAATGTGGGCATGGGAGCATAAGTCTAGAATAGGATGCCCAGCTAAAAAGGATATGTATAAAACACAATATAACACAAATCTGTACGCAGATGTGTATGCAATGTGGTTCCTACTTGTACAGAAAGATGTTTTAGTCAGTCTTCATTATGCAAGGAGTATGTTTTATCAAGTTTCTCTACCATGAACACGAGATTTTTGGCTAAAATTGCCAAGGTTAATCTGGCTTAATTTTATCCATAACCACATGTGAAGTGATGTATCTCAGACAGCTTTAATTATACCAAATAGATAAAAGTTGAACCTGGCTGTATCACAATCGTGAATGAACTGTATAAAATGTACTACACCAGTAAAAAAGCAAAACAAGCTATCGATAAACAATATACGTTAAGCAGCTACCCTGTGTCTCCAACCATTTTTCCTTAAGGAATTGGGAAATCTTTACCCAGGTGAGATTAAAGAAAAATGTACTAAGTTTATGCTTCCCAGAGCTTTTTTTATTTTTCAGCCTCCTTGTTATTAGAAAGAAAGCCTAGAACAGCGATCATGTTGCCCTTGCTCACGACTAAAATACCAGCCTCTTCCAGATTGCTTTTCCTGGTACCTGGATCATTTTGAATGCTTAGCAAATGCTTGTTCATCTAAAACGTACATTTTACTTTGCTTTTGGCTTTTGGAGATTTACCACCAGTATCCTTCTGCTAAAATCTGTTTTCTTTCCTTTGTATATATTTTTTATTTACATCAAAATAAAGATTTATTGAGCATTTACACAAGGATGAAAGATAGTACCAGGTAGAACTGACTTTGTCCTGACTACAGAATCTCCTCATTGTGGACTTGGTCAACAGTCACCCTTTAACTGGAGACCTACCCCAGGGGATGGCAAAGATTTCCCAATTCCTTAAGGAAAAGTGGTTGGAGACATAAGTTAGTTGCACAGTGTGTAGTATTTGTCTACAGATTGTTTTGCTTTTGTACCTGCCTGGTGGATGTTATACAGTTCATGTGTGATCTCTGACCCCTGCTTGGCTATATGAGAATGAGATATGAGCCTGGAATACTTTCTCACTGAGAGATGGGAAGCCCACCCTGCTCGTGCCAGGCTTGTCACTCCGTGTGAGAATACCTTTTCCTGTTTCAGGCTCCATGAGTATTCCTTTGTTCCGCTTAAGCCTGTATGTCAATTCTCTTTATATCTGCCCTTATATGTCAATATTTCAAACTACAGAGGGTAGGAGATGGGGTTCCTTCTACTTATGTGCAGAAGAGGGGAGAATACAAGCCAATTGCCCTGCACAGGCTGCCTGGGGGGCCTCTCAGCCAAGGAGATCAATGTATACTTTTTTTTTTTTTTTTTTTGAGACAGAGTATTATCATGTCACCCTAGGTAGAGTGCTGTGGCATCACACCACAGCAACCTCAAACTCTTGGGCTTAAGCCATTCTCTTGCCTCAGCCTCCCAAGTAGCTGCGTCTACAGGCACCCACTACAACACTCAGCTATTTTTTGTTGTTGTTGTCATTGTTGTTTAGCAGGCCCAGGCAGGGTTCAAACCTGCCAGCCCTGGTATATATGGCCGGCACCCTAGCTGCTAAGCTATAGGCACCGAGCCAATCAATGTATACTATTGACATTCATTTTGCTTTGTTCCTTTTCTGAATAAATAAGGCATTATTCCATCCACTCTTGGTGACACTAATGCCAAAATGCGATGGCAAAAGTGTTTAGAGTCTTTCCCTGGCTTTGGTAACCAGGTCTGGTGCTCTGCTTTCTAGACATTGATAACCAGTACATGGTGTTCTGCTTAACACATGTCATCTCCCTTTTTTAAAATCTGTAACTATTGATTACTAAAGCAGTTATTCTATAGCAGCACTCCCACAGGACCTCAAGTTTCAAATGATAAATGATCTCTAAAGTTTTGTTGTATTAATTTCTTTCCTGTCAATTTTGATGCTTCTGTTAATATTTCTAATACTTCTCACTTTTGGTACATTTCTCTTCCAACACTTTGGTCATAGATCATGGCTTCTCCATGCTACAGTGATCCCTGCTATCTGATTTCCATTCTTTAGATTTTTAGCAATTTGACTCTGCTCTTAGATTATAAGGTTCTGGAGGGTGAAATTACATCTAATTTATTTGCATTGTACAATATGGAAGAGATCACTCTGTGCCTATTGAATTGCTAAATAAATGGAGATATCTCACTAAAAATTAAGATTTTTTTTCCACTTGCTGCACAGCATTCATCATCTAATAACATTAACTATTAATTTCTCTATATTGTACTCCATTAGTTGGGGTTCTCCGAAAGAACAATAAACAATAAAAAAAAATCTATACTCTATCTGTATCTATCTATATTTATCTATCATCTAATCAAATTTCTATCTATCTGCATGCATCTGTCTGCATCTATATATAAACTATAGAGAAAAAAATGTATTTTAAAAAATTAGCTCAGACAATTGTGGGGGCTGGCTAGCCAAAATTAGTAGAGAAGACTTCTAGGTTGGATATTCAAGGAAGAGTTGCTATTTCAGTGTAGGGTCCAAAAAGTGAAGGCTGAAAACTTAGGCAGAGTTTTAATGCTATCTTAAGGTAGAATTAATTCCTCAGAAAACCTCTGTCTTTGTTCTTAAGGCCAACTATTTGGATGAGGACCACTTTCAATGTGGAAGGTGATATACTTTATGTGGAGTCTACTGATTTAAGTGTTACTCAGATCTAAATATGTAGCTCATGACCAACATCTAGACTGATGCTCAGCTGAACACCTGATCACCATAGACTAGCAAAGTCGACATGTTGAGATTTATGATTAATCATTCTAAGTTGCCATCTCCTATGTCTTGTGTGTTTTCCAGCTATTTTATTACTGATTCATACAACAAAGGTACTTCAATAGGGACTTTAAACTTTGCCAGTAATAGTTATCATACTGGGTACAGAGGGAAAGATCTCTCCCTTGCCCAGAGTTCTTCTCAAAAATATAGGCATTGTAGTCTATTATCAACAGCAAAACAACAACAGGTAACCCTTATGATGCTTCCTATGTGCAAGCATACAAAAATCATCTTAAGTGCTTCACAAATATCAAGTAATTAATTTTCATAAAAAACTCACACAAATGTAATATTAATTTGTCCACTGGAAAAATGAAAACATTAAAGTTTAAAAAGGTTATATTTTATTTTTAATTTTTTTTTATTTCAGATTAATATGAGGGTACTTATAATTGGGTGACAGAGCTTGCATTTGTTAGGTAGCATCTAAGTTGTACCTGAGTCCTTCCCTCAGAAGGTGTGTGATATACCTCTACTTGTACCCGCTAAAGTTTATTTATATTTATTTATTTATTTTGCATTTTTGGCTGTGGCTGAGTTTGAACCCTCCACCTCTGGCATATGGGGCCGGCACCCTACCCCTTTGAGCCACAGGAGCTGCCCCCTCTAAAGTTTATTTTTAAAGCTACAAAGTTACATAGGAAACATGAGGAAGCTGTGGTATCAGTTATTGTTATATCAATGGTACATAGTACAGAAAAAATTGCTGGATTGTCTCAGTGGCTAACAATAATTATTTCTTCTCAGTTACATATCCGTGTGGTTTGGCTAACAGAGTCTGCTTCAAGCTCTGGTCCGTCACTGAGAAGCAGACTCACATCTGCTCCATGTGTAGTGAGCAGACAGGATTATAGTAGTTCTTCCCCCACAAATATCAAGTCCAAGGACACATTGTCATCTGTGGTAACATCTCATATGGTGAACAAGTTACATGGTAAAGCTCAAAATCAAGGGGCAGATCTACAAAGTTCCACAGTAAAGGGTGTGCACACAGGAAGAGGGGAAGAACATTGAAGTGTGTACTTGTGATATTAACATATACAGGGGGGTTTGTAACCTAAGATATATTATAATACTACAATCAAGTCATTCATTACTCTACATGAATAAGATACATAATATGACTTCTATTTTATAATTATAACATTGAGACTCAGAAAGCTAATTTTCTCAAAACTACACATCTAATAAAGGATATAGTTCCATATATTAAGTATATTAAGATATTTTGGGGGGTGGTGCCTGTGGCTCAAAGGAGTAGGGCACTGGCCCCATATGCTGGAGGTGGCGGGTTCAAATCCAGCCCTAGCCAGAAAAAAACTGCAAAAAAAAAAAAAGATATTTTAGAGTGGGTGTGGCCTAAGTTCATCATCATCAAATTTTCTTTTCATATATGGTAATTTCAATTGATTGTATTTCACTATTTAGTATTTTCTTTAACTGGAGGTCTCTACATTCACCATTCATATACACAGCTTTATACTTAAGTGGTAAAATGTATTGGAAATAAGTTGCTTTTCTTCTAAGCAAAGTTCAAAACTCTCTAGTATGAAAAGATACTAGAGAAGAAAATTTGAATTTAGATACAATTTGAAAAATATTTGGTCTTTAAGTTAATGGACAGTTTATTAAATAGTATATAAATAATTCTATTCACAAGAACTTTCCAAAGATAGAGATTTTACTTTATTGTATTCTGACTTAGATATTGATGAACTTATTATTTCTGGCAATCTTAAATTATGGAGATGTGTTAGGATTGTTTGTATGAAGCTGCATTTATAATTTTATCAATAAATCCATTTTAATTTTTATAGTCTTTTAGGGCTTCTCTCTATTATTGACCTGCTCCACCATGCATATGCCACAGTATTTTCAATTCAGTCTAAGGAGAGTTTAAAGACACTTTTTAGAATCTTGAAAAGTGGCAGATCATTCAAGAAACTTCTAGGGAAGTAATTGGCTTTTTCTCCAGCTGGAATTATATGCATCTCAACAGTGGAACTGCAAGGATAACAATATTAGTAAAATGAGAGTTGCGTAAGAGACTAAGTGGCGATTTAGATTCTCTTGCCTTTCACCTGCTTTCCTTTACTACCTCAATCTTCCTGACAATGTAAGCTGGTGGTAGACTGGCCCGCTCCTGTGGTGGGTAAGAGACAGGAACATGGTGAGTGCCGCCTTTTATTCTCCAGTTCAGGGCCTGGCGTGAAGAGCACATTCTGGATGATGGGAACACTGGCCACTGAAGCAGCCCATGTTGTTCATTCCTTACAAAGGTGGAAAAGGACAAGTGGAAAGATTTCATATTTCCCTTTGACAAACAAAACAGAGAAATAGGTTTCATTAAACATTCCCTATGTTTCAAACGCTGTCATGAGTATTTTACTTATATTTTGAATAAAATTCGCCCCAGCTCTGAGACTGATATTTTGGCGACTATTTTATTAGTATTCAGTAAACATAGCTCAAAACTTAGTGAATGTATCAAACACATGAGAAAGAAAGAAATCCAGGCAGTCTCCTAGGTCCAAGTTGTTAACTTTTATGCCTTGTCATTATGGCAGACGTATCTACGGAGTGACATGGAATTCTACGGGTAGAAATCCTAACCCAGAAACATAGAGCCTAGAGCCAGTGATGGGGAAAAGGTCCCAGCATCTTGCAGAGGCAGGTAGGAAGGGGTCAAGGTTGCTCTGTCTTCTACGTGCACTTCACCACTCAGTGACAGTGGTGCTGGGAGCACGTTTCTTCTCATTGCCTTCAATGCTCAGTGTCCTCATCTATAAAGTAGGTGCAAAGGCTTCTGGCTCACATTCTTTCCATTAAGATTTATTGAAAAAATTAATGCAAAGTATGTGGAGCATAAATTGATGCTCAATAAATGTTGAAAAAGTGATAGAAGGTTAATTATGAGTACGCTACTTGCGAGGTGCAGAGAGTAGGAGCAGGAGGAAGAGCGTGGCACAGGCAGCAGGATGGGCAGGCTCTTCAGCCCCTGACTTTTAAAGTCTGGTCTATAAAGTGGAGGAGAGGAAGTGAGCTTAAGGTAAAAAGCAGTTGTGAATTCGTCTAAGACAAAAGGGACAGTTTATTTATACATTGGGAAATGAGAAAGTAATGGAGATGTACCCCCAAAGGTACAATGTGCTTTCATACTATGGGGAAAAAATAAATGTAATTTTGAAATACGTTTGTTCCTCTATAAATGACTAAACCCTACCATCCAAATGAAGACTGCTAATGAAAAAAAAAAACTAGTAGATTTATGAGAATATTAATTCATTGACATTTGTGAAGAAAAAGTATCAGTTTTATTTTATTTATTTATTTATTTTTGAGACAGAGTCTCAAGCTGTCACCCTGGATCGAGTGCCCTGGAGTGTTAGCTCACAGCAACCTCCAACTTGGGCTCACGCGATTCTCTTGCCTCATTTTTTTTTTCTATTTTTAGTAGAGACAGGGTCTTGCTTTTTATACAGGCTGGTCTCAAACTTATGAGCTCAAGCTATCTTGTCTTGGCCTCCCAGAGTGCTAGGATTACAGGTGTGAGCCACCACACCCGGCCAAAGCATATGTTATAGAATCAGATGACATAGTATTTTAATTTCATTACCTCTTCTCGTCTGTACCCTTGAATAACTGATTCCTCTTCTCTGAGTTTTATTCTCTTTTATTAACTATTAATTGTGTGAAATGTACACACAACTATGAATATAAAACTTATTATACATTTTGAACAACAATGAGTCAAGCCTGGAAGTGTATCCATCGCCTTTTAGAGCAAAGCTGTGTGTCTTCCCTCCACTTGCGATTCCTTCTGGCCACCCTCTTTTCTCAGAAGTATGCTTTTTTTGTGATTATTCTCTTGATTTTCATAGAAGTTCTACCAATATTTATGGATCTCCTGTAAATATAGTTTTGCTTTGTTTCAAGGAAAATCAGGTTGACTTCTTGTTCCGTGACTGGTTCTGTGACATGTTTCTGGCATGGAAATTTTAGTTATTTGAAATTTTGGCTCAAAGACGCCCTCTTGACTTGGCCGATCTTTTTTGAAATGCAAGTGCCCCATCTGGGAGGCTGCCTACCAAGCTTTGTCTTCCTTATCCTTCCTTCCCTGGGTCAGACAGGCCTCACCATCTGATTTCTCTCCCCACATATCAAATTTTATGATATTTGTCTTACATGACTAATCTTTGTTTGCTTCTTAAAACATCCATTTTAATTTTTAAAATTTTCTATAGATAACCACTTGTCTCTAATCTGAACTTCAGTTCTATCTATACAATGGAAGAATATATTATCTACCCAATATATTTGCTTTGGGGGCTAGAGAGCTAAGACATTTATCATAGTGTTTCAGAACATTGGCTACTGCTATAAAACTTTATATCTGCTTCTCAATATGTCCCTTTAAGAAGGCAAAGGAATTGTAGTTCAGTTGTCATGGACTAGATCTCCTCTTGAGTGAGCTCTACCATTAAGTATCTCTGGGCATTTGTGCCACTTCACTTTCCTCAGCCTCTTCCTCCCGACTCACAAAACTAGAACAATGATAATCTGCACGAGCTAGCTGATTAGTTTGTTTTAGCTAATTAGTAACTCTATTTGACAATTTTCATACTTTGTAGTTAATGTACTAGTAAATACACACACACACACATATATAAAATATTAAGACTGTGAAGAGTTATATAAAAATAAGGGACAATGAGACATTAGTAATTATAAGCCAGTACTACTATATACAGTGCTGTAGTGTATTTGTTCATATCCTTTCAACCCACTCCATGACTTCAAAATGCCATGTTTAAGTAAATTATATTCAGGTGAATAAATGTCAATGCTAGGTGAAGGTTAGTAGATATATATATATATATATACACATATATATATAACAGTTATATATATATATATGTGTGTGTGTTTATATTCTAGATAAAGATAGATGTGATAGAAGTGTAATAAATATTTCTTAACTTGATGATAGAAGATTTCCTTGGCTATAACCTGGTGTATTTATGAATTACATAGTTATCACAGGAAAAGCCAAGATATGCAGGATATAGTTTCATCTTTTTTTATTTCTTTTCAGATAGTCTCTTTGTTTTGATCGTAGACCAAATAATATTCAAGAGTGGCAAACTCTGAAAAATGACATCAAGTATTCACACTGAATATAACCACATTTACAGTATTTAGATATTGCCTAGAATAGAAATAAGAAATATGGAAGAGAACATTGTTTTCTGACAATTACGGATATTACCTCAACCTTCAGAGATGCAATTCAAAACTTATTTATGATTTAATTTTAACTTCTCTATTACATTTAATGTTATCGTGTTTATCTTTGATATTTATATGTATCTCAATATCTTTCTATATTGAATTCCATTTCTGCAAATATTGCTTCTCAAATAGTTCTCCATGTAAATACAAAGACAAAGATTTTTGATATATGGTTACTATATTCAGTATAGCAATTGACTATCTCAAGAAATATTTCATACAAGAATCCAGTGTAGCCTAATAATATAGTGACTTCCATAAAGATTAGTGTCATATAATTCTACCAATTTATTATCTCATGTTCACATATATGCTATTGATTCCAAGGTAACTACAGATTTAGATTTACACAGAGCCAATGAATAATGGCCAAATGGATCATGGAATTCAATAATAATTTTTAAAACCCAGAATTGTCATGGTGACAATATTCCTAAAAAGTTATAAGCCTCACTTCCTTTTCAGTAAAATGGACTTATTTTCATTTCAAATTTATATAGTGTATACCATGAATCATAGTGTGAAGATTAGATTAGAAAATGCAACTTAACCATTTCTAATTTTAATTTGTATGTGATTTTTGCCCCTGAGAAGAAATTTTAAAGAAGATGAGGAAATCATAAAACATTTATATTATCTTTAAGATATTCACAAAGCATTATAATTATGTGATAGAATTTAAAATACTGGAAAATTTTCTCAGAATATGTCTCCAAATGTACAAATGTATGCTATTGAATTTACTCTAGGAATGATTCCTAGTTCCTCAAGTAAAGTGTTCTATGTGGCTAAATAAGTTAGACATCATTTGTTTCAGCAAAGTTAATCAGTTTTTTTAAATTATTAATATTATAGAGCTTTTCAGAACTCTTTGGTAATGCACATAGAATCTTCATTCAGAAGCACTAATCCTCAGTGGTTTTCAAACTTGCTGACTACAGAATGCTATTTTGATGAGAGATTTTTACGGAACATGTGTTGGCAAATGTTATTATGGGTATTAAATGCACTTAAATTTAAAAAATGGAGAGGCAACTCTTGCTAAGAAGGTGGGCAGCATGTTTTTGAAGAATTAGCCATTAAATAATGTATTAGATTTAGGAGCAGGAGAAAGAGTACAGTATAGGAAACAGTTCAAAACCATAATGAGATTGATGGGTTCATCAAACCACGACGAAAGTTTGGTATTGGTGAAAAAGTGGGCAAATATTTATATACAGAGACTATAGGCAGTTTTTGGAGTTCTTGACAAGCATAAAAAATGATTGCATTTCATCTTTAATTTTGACTTTCCCTATTTAAATCTTTAATCCATCTGTAGTGGTATTTCCTACTTAATGTAACGTAAGGATCCAATTTTATCTTTTCTTCATAAGCATTTTTTTCAATATCATATATTGAAATGACCGTCTATTCACTTTGGAGTAATTTCAATTATGTCATAAATCATGTTTCCATGAATGTATTTTGGTGTGCTCTATTTCATTATATTAGTCTATTTTTTGATCCCCATTCCAGTATCTCACAATCTTAGTTTCCAAAAAAAGTCCAACCAACTTGTTCTTCCATCTGGGAAGCTTCCTACCAAGCTTCTAGAACTTGCCAATTCACAATTCAGTAAATTAGTAAAAATTGACTATTGATATGAGAAGTGTACTTTGCATATTTTCCATAGGCAAGCATATTGCCTGTTAAAAATCATAATGTACTTTTTGTTTACTTGGATGATTATGACCATTATTTCACCGATAAACATAAGGTTTGCTTTATGTGGTTACAAATATTTTCTATTATTCAGTTGCTAAGAATTGTTTTAATGGATGGTTGTTAATTTTTTCAAAGATATATATATATATATATATAATTTAAAATATAATATGATATTTCATTTTGAGTTTATTAAAAGGTAAATTAATTTGCTTATTTTAAATAAAGTTATTTAAAACAAACTTATGTTCCAGAATGAGTTCAATCTGTCTGATTTTAAAGATTTGTGGATGAGATAATCCATCACAGTCAAGAGTGTTGATCAAAGCATATAAAGTTTTTGGTATAAAGGACAGAATACATGTCACTTTAATGAGTGTCTCAATTAAACAATGACTAAATTCTAAAATAATATAGAACATCAAGATTCCTACATACTCAATATGAAATTGAAAGTTGTAGATTAACAGCAGTGTGCACACATGAAAGAATAATTCAATTATATTCAAGAATGGGGCGGAGAATTGGTGATGTTCACATATAACAGGTACGATGTCTGGGTAAAAGGCACACTTCCTGAGTGAATATCAAAACTATAAATATGACTTTAATCTTCACATGCAAATATGTAACCTAATCTTGGATACCCTCATATAAGTCTGAAATAAATTTTTAAAAAATGCTTACAATGCTAAATTTCATGATATGTATATTTTTATGACAATAAACCATGGATGGCAAAATAACACTATTTCTTGAACACTTAAAATTTAAATGTTGTGTTAAAAGAAAACATCATTTATTTATACCCACTATCTTTGTTACTTGATTAATTTTTTTTTTTTAATTTTAGGTTAATGTGAGGGTATAACCAACCAGGTCACAATATTTGAATTTGTTAGGTAGACTCCATCTTGTAGTTGTGCTCTATACCACTTCAATATGCCCTTACCAACCCCCACCCTCCTCCAGCCTCCTTGATTCCTTATGTCCTTTTCCCCCGACTTGATTTGAATTGAGTTTTACTATGTGCATGCGAATTACTCACTATGTGAGTATGAATTAGATCACCTACTGGCTTCATATTGATATTAAATACATCAGATATTTCCTTTTCCATTCTTAGGATACTTTACAAAGAAGAATGTATTTCAGCTCCAACCAGGTTAATACAAAAATGTAAAGTCACCATCTTTTTATGACTGAATAGTATTGCATGGTATACACACACCAGTTTATTGATCCATCACTGAGTTGATGGGAATTTAGTTTTTTTCCATTTCTTGACAATTGTAAATTGAGTTGCAATAAACAATCCAGTGCAAGTTACTTTATGATAAAATGATTCTTTTCTCTTGTGAGTGGATACCTAGTAGTTGGGATTGCAGGGTCAAATGGGAGGTCAAAATTGACCCTTTGGGGAATGTCCATACATCTTAATAAAGAAGCTGCATTAGCTTGCAGTCCCACCAGCAGTGTACAAGTGTTTTCTTCTCCCACATCCACACTAGTATCTGCAGCTTTGGGAATTTGCAGTTTGTGATGTGGGCTAATCTTATTGGGGATAGGTGACATCTCAGGGTTGTTTTGATTTGCATTTCTTTGATGATCAGGAATGATGGATTGTTTTTCACATGTTTGTTAGCCATTTGTCTGTCTTTTTTGCTTAGAGAAGATTCTGTCTATGTCTCTTGCCCAGTAATAGATGAAATTGTTTGCTCGTTTTTGTTGATCATTTGAGTTTCCTATAGATCCTAGTTATTAAGCCTTTAAGAGATACGTAACATGCAAATATTTTTTTCCCACTCTGAAGGTTGTCTATTGCATTGATTGCTGTGTCCTTAGCTGTGCAGAAGCTGTTCAGTGATTAAGTTCCATTTGTTTAATTTTGGCTATTGTTTTGATTGCCACTGAAATCTTCTTCAAATAATCTTTCCCGAGGACAACATCCTCAAGAGTTTTTCCCAGACTTTCTTCTAAGATTTTTATCATTTCATATCTTAGATTTAAATCATTTATCCATCTTGTGTTAATTTGTGGGTCCAGTTTCAGTCTGAATAACATGTGGCTATCCAGTTCTACCAGCACCATTTATTGTATAGGGATTCTTTTGCCTAGTGTATGCCTTTGTTTGGTTTATCAAAGATCTGATGGCAAGGAGATATTGGTCTCATCTTTTTAGTTAAAGAGATAAACTAGTTTTCTATTCAGTTCTATATGTCCATGTGTCCATGTGTCTCTTTTTGTACCAATATCATGCTATTTTGATTGCTATGAACTAGTAGTATGGCCTAAAGTAGGGCAGAGTGATGCCACAAGCTTTGTTTGTATTACTAAGAATTGCCTTAGCTATATAAGTTTTTTCTGGTTCCATATGAAACAATGATTTCCAATTCTGCAAAGTATGACGATGTTATTTTAATGGGGATTGCATTGAATCTGTAGATTGATTTGTGTAGTATAGACATTTTTAAAATGTTGATTCTTCCTAGCCAATAGCATGGTATATTCTTCCATTTGTTGATGTCTTCTGTTATTTCTTTTCTTAGGGTTTCATAATTCTCTTTGTAGATCCTTTACCTCTTTTGTTAGATATATTCCTAAGTATTTCATTTTCTGTGAAGCTTCTGTGAAGGAAATTATGTCCTTGATTTGGTTTTCAGCTTGGCTGTTATTGGTGTATACAGAGGCTACTCATTTGTGGGCATTTATATTGTACCCTTAAATGTTACTGATCACTTCCAGGAGTCTTGTGGTTGAGTCTCTGGGATTTTCTAAGTATAAGATCATGTCATCTGAAAACAGTGAGTGTTTAACCTCCTCTTCCCCCATTTGGATGCCCTTATATCCTTCTGTTGCCTGATTGGGTAGAACTTCCAGAACTATGTTGAATAGTAGTGGTCATAGAAGACATCCTTCTGTGGTTCCTATTCAAAGTAAAAACGCTTTCAGTTTTACTCCATTCTGTATGATATTAGCTGGGTGTTTGTTGTAGATGGCTTCAGTCATTTTCAGAAATGTGCCACCTATGTCTGTATTTTTAAGTGTTCTTATTAGAAAAGCATGCTGAATGTTATCCAATGCTTTTTCTGCATCTATCAAGAATCACATGGCATTTGATTTTTGCTTCTATTGACATGGTGAATTATTTTTATGGATTTGCATATGTTAAACCAGCTTGCATTCCTGAGATGAAGCCAACTTGCTCATAATGTATCATTTTTTAATAAGTAATCTATTGGCTATGATGTTATTGAATATTATTGTATCAATATTTATTAGCAAAATTGGTTTGTAGTTCTCATTTTTAGTTGGGTCCATTCCTAGTTTTGATGTCAGGGTGATGCACACATCATAAAATGTGTATGGGAAGGTTTCTTCCTTTTCAATTTTTTTTAGAATAAGTTCTATGCAGAGGTACAAGTTTATCTCAAGGTTTGATAGAATTCTGGTGTGAAGACATCTGAACCAGAACTTTTTGTTGTTGGAAGCTTTTTATTGTTTCTGCAATCTCAGGGTTAATATTGGACTGTTCAAGAGATCTATTCAAGAGATGGTGTCATTCCAGGTATTGGTCCATTTCCTCCACTATGTCAAATTTCTGGAGTTTCTTTTAGTAGTCAGAGATAACCTCTTGTATCTCAGTAGGTATCTGTTGTTAGTCTCCCTTTTTCATTTGTGCTTGAGGTTATTAGAGATCTTACTTTTCTGTTTCTAGTTAATCTGGCCAAAAGTTTATTGATTTTATTTATCTTTTTGAAGAACCCACATTTCCTTTCATTGATTTTCTGAAAGATTCTTTTGTTTTCAATTTTATTTATTTCTGATTTAATTTTGGTTATTTCTTTCTTCTGCAGATTGGATTATATTGCTCTTCCTTCTCCATTACCTTAAAATATTCTATTAGGTTTTCTTTCTTCTCTCTCTCTCTTTCTTTCTTCCTTGCATTTAGGCGTCTAATGTGATAAATTTCCCTCTTAGAACTGCTTTGGCAGTAACCCACAAGTTTTGATAACCTGTACCTTCATTGTTGTTATGTTGAACAAGTTAATTAAAACCTTAATCCATGCCATTTTCCATTGTCTACAAATTAAGAGTCTGAGATTTTTGTGTGTGATGGGGGAGGATGGAGGGAGGAAGGGAGGAAGAGAGAGAAGAGGAAGAGGAGGAAGGGGGAAAGAGAAGGAGGAAGAAGAGAGCGAGAGAGATGGTTGGTGCTCAGTTAAAGTTGATATAAATCTGTTCTCATAGTATGCTTATGCACACATACAATCATTCTAATTCCAGAATGCCAAAAGTTTCAAATCTGGCATTTTCTAGATCAGGCCTGAGGAACTTAATGATATGTATAGCTAGTCATATTCTCTATATAAATCAGAGGAGTTTTACAATCCAAGCAGTGGATGGTAGAAGTCACCTTAGGATACTTATTTAGGTTTTATTTTATTTATTTATTTTTATTTTTTATTTTTTTGGCCTTGAGCATTTAGGACATTTGCAAGCTTCAATCATATCAAATTCAGCTTTTGGCCTCGAATGTTCTTCTCTTTGGCCTTCACTGAGCTGATGTGCAATAATTACATGATTTTGGAATTCATCTGGCATATTGAGATTGAAACAGTGATTACTCCTGTTATTTTATGTTAGTATATATTTTAATATATTTCTGTTTATAATTTTAAATACTTTTGGTTATATATTTGAGTATGTGCTACTGAAAGTAGCACTTTCTACATGAAAGTTTAACCTTTTAAAACCTTCAGATAGAGGCTGAGTGTGGTGGCTCATGCCTGTAATCCTAGCACTCTGAGAGACTGTGGATGGTGGATTGCCTAAGCTCACAGGTTTGAGACCAGCCTGAGCAAGTGTGAGACGCTGTCTCTAAAAGTAGGTGGGCATTGGCCATTTTGCCTGAGTGAGCAGATGGTCACCTTTATTTAAAACACAATTTCAATAAGCATGCTTATTCTCCACGATATCGCTTTTCCACGAGATCTATACGGCAACAAAACATAAAACTGAATAAATATGTTCATTTATGTACTAAAAATCATTGTGTGTACCATCAGTGCTTTTGCACTG
>CAUYQV010138756.1:0-19128 GCA_963574575.1 Galagoides demidoff
AGAGAACATAATATTCCTTCTTACATGTATCAAAACTCATACTTAGCAATGAGTTCTGGGTTGCAAAAGAGGATTTTTTTTTTTGCACCTGTCTCTAAGTCTTTGTCCACAGTTAGACAAAAACAAACACAAGTGCCATCATAAATGTGCTTCTTTGACTCTTAAAGGAACTCCTTTATCAGCTCTGATTACAGTTGATTCAGGAGAAACTACAGCAATGTTTTTGTAGATATACCAAATTGATGTTGTGGAATGCAACCCATGCTCTGGGGAGCCTGTGCCTCTGGTGAGCTGCTCTCAACAGTTCAGACAATAAGATTTTTGACTTTGTCATTATTGATATGATCCATCTCAAGCCTGAACGATAACTGAGCTGAATGAATTCAAAATCAGATGGTTCCCTTAACTGTGATCTAACCCAGGAATTTTACAGACTTAATCAATGAAGAGTTAGCTGGAAGCCTTTACTATGTAAACCACTAAGAGCTGGTAAACACCATGTTTTTTTGTCTGTATCAATAAGAAGATTATACCAGATCATCCCTAAGGTTTATTCCAGTTCTAACATTTTATGATTCATAAAGCTAGCTTAATTGTAATTATGCATATATGTATATACAAAATAAAACAAGGATAATTACGCAAATGGACCTCACCATCATATTAAGGGAGTTTCACTGAATTTCCTGAAAGATTTGACTTTATAATGCTGTCAATCAATTTGTGGTAGTATTAGTGGTTTATAACTGTTTGTAAGCTGATGGTTTTCTTTCTTCAAATTGACTGAAAAGAATAATATGTTAATATGCTTTAAGGAAAAGCCTCACCTTTCATTTTTATTTTTATTGTGGGGGGGCTGACTTCATATAAAGAAGACTAGATCATTAGGCTACCTGGAGTTCCCAACACCCACTAACTGCTGGTGGGGGCTCTCCACCTTACTCATAAAATTTTGGAACCCTGGCAACATGGAGGTTTTCATAGCTTTGAGCTCAAGGACCAATGTAAAATTTTTGCCCCCTTAGACTGTATTGCATTCCATTACTCTGAGTAGGGCCTTGCAGTCTGAGTGGTCCAGATACCTTGAACTCATTTAATCCTTTAGGAACCTCTAGAACTGTCCCTACATTCTCTGAGGAGTTCTTGATTTCCAAAGACCACTCTTCAAACGAGTATCACCATCACCAGATGACCATGGCCTGAAGCAAATTCCCCAGGGAATTTGGGAACATTCCTCAAGGCACACAGGTATCCTCAGTGTGCAATCAACTCATCAAAGTGAGATCTAAAATAACTGGAATATGGTTCCTCAGGAGATTCCAAATTTAAATACCAGGGAAGCCTTCTGAGGTGAGGTCTTAGGAGCCAATTCTCATGTTTTACTTCTCACAAAATTCAAATTAAAAAGTTAGTTACAAATTCAGCTGCACACCTTCTGTAAGCAACACCTATTGGCTTATTTTAAATAACTAAATGAAATTTATAAAAGCATGAAAAAAGCAACCCATGTGCAACAGTTAGCTTACAGAATTAGCTAAACATAAAGATAGAAATTTACTTGACTGCCAATCAATTTAAACACAACTTCAGTTTTTAACACAGTATTAGATAATTAACACTGAATAATACGCAACAGAACTAGCTAGTTTAAAAATTAGTAGTCCATGCTATGACTCAGCTTTGTCAGAGTGGGGGAAAATCTATGGCAAAGAGGTCCTAAAGAAAACAACTGTTTTTCTATCTTAAAAAAAAATTAAAGCAATTCATTACCTTTAATCACAAAATTCCTTTGGGACAACAGGAAAATATATACATATATTTTTCATACCTTATTAGGAGTGATGTCACATGGATTATAAGTAAATGGCATGTGTTAATAGCTTTCTTATAGTTTGAAAAATACTTGATAGATATTATTCATGGCTGCACAAGAGTATCTAAAATTTTATACAAAGACATTTTTTAACCTGGAAATGAAAATGTCAAAGTTTTTTTCAGGAAGATAAGATATCTTCAGCATTGTCTGGACTCATTTCTGATTCTAAATTTCTAAGATTAAAGGTTTGCCAATCCACAGCCATTCATCTCAGTAACTCCATTTGCTTAAAATGAGTCATCAACCTCAAAGCCAAGGCTACCTCCAACCAATCAGAAAGTCTGACTTAATACAACCTTCTTACTTTCACTGAATTCAGACATCAAAATAACATTAGTTAGGTAAACAAATGCATTGTTTAACTCATATAGAAGGTCAGACACTTATTCTAGAAACAGTGCCACACACCTCCTTGCTAAACATCACCACTACCGTCACCTTGGAAGTACTCTGCTTGGCCATGTGGTAACGACAGTGATACTCGGTATGTAGCACTTTTTCTAGGATGAGTTTGTGAATTAAACTGTCAGAACTCATAAGACAACAGCTCTTATGGCCATCCAGAAAAAGAGTTCCAAATTTGCTTTGAAGGGTGGACTAGGCTCTGGCATCAGTGTACAGCTTCCCAAGGGGAGGACCTTGAAGGGGACCATAGTGATATTAACAACGAGGCATGTAGCACTTTTTCTAGGATGAATTTGTAAGCGGAGATCTCCAACCTCATAAGCACCCACAGGTAATGAATTAAATTCTGAATGCTGGACCTGCATCAACTCTTCATGGACATCACAACTGTCAATTTTTTCCTTATGACTGTTAAGAAACTACATTTTAAAATATTTAACGTAGGGGTATGCTTATGAAAATGGATATTTAAAAAATATCCAGTATGTAGACAAACAAATTTTGGTTGGGTTCTCAGTTTCATCAATTACACAGATCTTGTAAGATGGGACATCTTCCAGGATGCCAGATCACTGTCCAAAATTTCAAAGGATAAAATTCCGCCAAGAGGGTCTTTGAAAGACTTGGTGACCTCTTGTGAGATATCAGTGCTACAGAGTGGGACATGGAGGTAAAGCAAAGTTTTACTGGCAGCCTGTGGGGCCAGGATGTGCCCCACAGCACCAGAACAAAGCCCCAAAGTCTCATGTGGCATCCCTGTCCTTATACAAAAACTCTCACCTAATTTTGACCATATGAGGGTGGTTTGTTTGGTAATTATTAAGGTATTTATATCCTTAAAATGCTGACTGAATCTTATACCATATATTCCGGAAGCCACAAGGCAGTGGACGCTTTATTTAAGCTCTTTATCTAGTTATCATTTGCCAAATGTTATGCGAGGCAAGTGTTACCCTCTCTGAGCTAATGAAAAGAACACTTAGGACAGGTATCGGGTAACACAACTGCTAGAGGGCAGGTTATCACACGAACGTGATAAGCACATCCATTTCGGCATTTACCGACTGTCCTTACTCTGTGAGGGACTATGCTGTTCCCAAATCTCCTATAGGCAGATATTAAAGGTCCTCTTCCACAGCCCTCGTCCTATTCAATTTCCAACAAAAATTCATTCATAGAGTTGGGACACGGAGAGGAGGCCTTTTCACTTCAATCCTCTATCAAATATAGTGGTGAGAGGAAGAGCCTGGTAAGATAAAATGCTCTTCTCCTGATTCCAAAGAGATTGAGTCTCTTAAAGCTGACAGCAGAGGGAACAAAACTCAATAGTCCATTCTAATACTTGACCACTGGTACTTTTAGTAGCTTAGGTTACATGTTCCAAAGACAGACCAGGAAAGTCTGGTGCTATTAAAGGAAGGGGGAGGCTAAGAAGGGCTACACGTGCATGGACGTGCTTGACGGATGTAATTCAGTGTATGTGAAACACACAAGTATGTATTTCCTTACGGGTGAAAATGAGTAGACATACCCTGTGCCCGTCCTGGGAATGGCTGGTAAGCTAAGAGACAGCAGAGGATCTATAATTAAATGGGAGGCAATTTTTTTTTTTTTTTTAAATAGAGCCTCAAGCTGTCACCCTGGGTAGAGTGCTATGGCATCATAGCTCACAGCTCTGACTCCTGGGATTAAGCAATTCTCTTGCCTCCACCTCCCAAGTAGCTGGGACTACAGGCACCTGCCACAATGCCTGGCTATTTTTTGGTTGCAGCCATCATTGTTGTTTGGTAGGCCCAGGCTGGATTCGAACCCTCCAGCTCAGGTGTAGGTGGCTGGTGCCTTAGCCGCTTGAGCCACAGGTACTGAGCCAATTAAATGGAGTTTTGCAGAACTACGTAATAAAGGTTAAGACAGTTTAGAGAATGATGAAGAGAACTGAAAAATGAACCATGAAGTTGTTACATAATCTGATAGGCAGCTGATCCTTCAGATAAGCTACTTCCTTCATAAAATTTGTTTACTATTATTCAGTGTTTAAGATCTCCATATGAGACACAGGAATCTATCTTTTAAAGAAAAAGTACCACCCCTTTAATCTTCTTACCTGTTTAGGTTGCTCTAATATTTGAAGATATGGGCCGTCTGCTAAAAACAAAAACAACAAACACAAACCAAAAGAAACTGTGAGGCTTCAAATATGGTATAAAATGCAAAGCAATTCAAAAATAGAAACTAGGATTTTATACAGAGGTTTCAAATCAATTTCTTAGCCAAAATTTCACAAGGATATAATTTTTCTTCCTTATCTGAAATATTAAATGTACTCTTTTTAAAACAATAGCTCTTCAGTTTTAAGAAACCACAATAAATAAATGTTTGTTGAATGGTGATGGCACACCGCCCAACCCAACAAAAGGTGTGATGGCCAGCAAAAATTGGCAACAGCCTTCATCATCTTATCTCTCCTAACAAAGCATTTTAAAATGACAAATACCAATTAAAAGCAGCAACCACTTCCTGGGCACTATGACATTTTCTTTTGCTTTCACATTATTAGACACGGACTATCATTCTTCAAAGATAATATGCTTAATGTGAAATTAAAAGAGACTGAACTAGCAACCTACATGTGTGAAAGACACAGATACTGATCTCAGACAGGTTTTCCTTACGCTAAGCCTTCTCTTCCTTTCCTTACCTGAATCCCTGGGTACTACCTTCATTTCCCAACTGATTGTCTTGTTTCCCTTCTCCTTCCCACCTTCCAATTTAATTTGGTCTATCAGACATGGTGAATTAGTCTTATTAAGACACAGACTTGATGCTTATACAAAAATTTTAAATATTTGGCTGTCATATAAACTCTGTTCTAAAACAACTCAGGCATTTTATAAAATCCTGAAAATAAGTTAATTGAAGAGAGGTGCATGCAAATCAATTACTGTAAAAACATATAGCAAACCAGAGGCTTAATACAACTGTATCTTATCTGACAGACATTCAAAGGGAAATCAGAATCTCTGACAGCAGAAATACAAATGCGCTGAATATGAAAAAGTCCCTAAGCTCCCCAGCTGGTTTTTCTGTAAGCAGTACAATAACCCACAGCCCTGCACAAACAACGGAATATGGTGTTTCTCAGCAGTGTGAATCTAAATTATGATGTTCAGTAATAAAAACATTCTAGAAGAATGCTTCCGTGTCCATTTAAATCTCTACTGTCTCTCAGCTAGAAGTTCAGGATTTTTTATTTTGGATAATCGAATTTGTTAAGAAGAGATAAAATTTCAGGTTGAAATTAAAAATAAACCATATCTCAAAAGAGGATTTATTTTTAGCTTTTCAGCATTCTGAGGAATCAGGATAAGGATAAAGAACTGCAGAAAACAAAGGTATAGTTGTTTCCTGTTGTTATTCGAGAAATGTAGAAGGAAGCTAGCTGAAAAATGACTGCACTCGAAATGAAACATACAAAAGAAAGGAAAAATGGGAGGTCACTGGCCAATGTAGTAATGTAATAAATTATCTTCTTTTTTCTGTATGAACTTCATCCCTTGAGGTTCCAAACTACTTTTAGAACAGTTATTGCGATAGGCTAGAATTTAATTTTGGATAAAGAAGTAAAACTGATTAGCAATAGAAATATTTTCACACTAATTATATATAGCCTGTATGACAGTGTAACAAATAGAAACACACTCCCTCCAGGGTGCTAAAAGAACATAACAAGAAGATAAGCCTCTCCAAAAACAACATTTGGAGAAGTCATGAAAAATACAGAAGAGCTGGGAGCACATTTACCTTAAACTTCAAAGTCCCTTTCTTTTATTAACTCTTCCAAAAATACTTGTAGCTTTGCCATTATTTCTTCTATAGGATTTTAATTTCCTTTAAGTATGTGAAATTCCATATACATGGAACCATTTTTCTCTTTCAGGGAACATTCGAAAGTTAAATGAACTAGAAAATTAGATTTTATATGCCTATGATTTGTTTTAAAGCCAACTTTCTTCTGGCAACATTTATGTGCCATGAAAAGTGACATCCCACTATGTAGAGACATTTAAATGACAGCATCATATCATAGACCTAACTTATATCCCACCGTTGTCAACAAGATCCACTGATGGTTTCAGATTTCAAGAAATCTAGATTAAAGAATCCATATGAAAATGACGAGTTATCTTAGCTTAGATCTACAAGTTAATGTTGGTTTAGATAACCCATCTCTAAAGTCTGAGTCAAACACAGCACACAATCTTGGACTATAAAAACAGGACCATGCCAACTGCAACAGAGGAAAAATATATGGATGAACACGAAGGGCCAATAAGTGGAGCACAGTATTGTTAGGTATCACTGTAGAAGTTTTTCTAACATTATGGCAAAATAATCTCTGGCCCCAGAGTATTTATCAAGATGGCTCTTTTGTTATCTTATTTTTATGCCCTGAAGAAACACAAAAAACATCAAGAAAACATCTGTCTCCGGATATGGCTCGGTACTCACAGGCAGTCAATGGAAATATGTATTCTTCCTGAGGATGCAATGAAGTCCTTACATTTTCAATAATACATTAAACTAAGAAGAATACTTTGAACCTCAGAACAAAAAAGTTCACAGGAAACACAGACGCTATCGAGACATTTACTTGTTCACAGGAAGCTGACCGAGAGCTCAAGTCGGACAGCAGTTTACAAGATCTCAGACACGGGAGCCTAAAAAATATGTTTTTTTTAAGTAAAGAGAGAAAGGGCTCTGTAACCCCACTTTACCAGTGCAGTGTGGGGCATCTGTTTTTTTCCCTCCCATGAACTCCAAGAAATATCAAAGATACGAATGCAGAAAAACGTTCTGATCTAAAAATGAAAAGGAACCAGAGTAACCATAATAATGAGAATGACAGAAACTGCATAAGGTCCCCCAAATGCAGACAAGCAACTCCACGGCAAATAAAATGGCTGATGCCCACTTCGGTGATTACCAAACTCTGTTTTGTATAGATCCTCCATAATTCATTCACCCTGGTTTGTGAAACTAGAACGGAAAAACTCATCACTCTGGGCTTACATACAAATCAAGGAATTTAAAAAAAGACGCTAAATGAGTTGATTTGAATGGATCTCATTATTCATGTACGATTAAATAATTATTGATGGGGAATAATTAATACTGTTATGTCAGAAGGAAGGATTATTGTTGTTTCATCCAGCTGGACAGAAGGGAAAGCTAAAGGTTTTTACAAAGATGATTTTTCTGCTGAGATGATTTTTATGATTTCTCTACGCTGTTTCCCCAGTGCCCGGCACACTGGCTGGCACACGACAGATGGTCAGATAAATGCTTTGGAACAGAGCTGAGGAGTGAGACTGCCTCGTGTGAGGCTGGGGTAAAGCAGAGAGGACTTCACAAAAACCCAGAGATAATATCATTGCGTGAAAAGGAAAATAATTGATCGAGTAAAGAAATTCCTTCTGAGTATTCCTGATAGATATTAATAACCTCAATGAGCCATATGAAGGGTAATTGAGGTGAACCATTTTTGTGCAAATATATTTCTTGAAAGTATATTGAAAGGTTGGTTTTTAAAACATAAATCAACCTCTCCTTTCTAGGTAGAATCACTGGATTTCTAAAAGAGACTATTAGCAAATCATGAATTTTTTTAAACAGTGACAGCATGATGATGACAATGAGTTTCCTTACCTGTTGGCAGTGCCATCTCTGGTTGAAATAATTCTGGATTAAATATTGTATGATTCAAAGGATTCAAGGGAAACATCTGTAAAGAGGAAAATTTAAATAGTTCGATTATTATTTTTCCAACGTTATGTTAATATTTGAAGTTGGGGGGTACTTAAAACTTAATAAGAGGATTGGAAAATAAAGCCAAAAACAAAAAGCTGAAAATATATTCTACCAGGGCTTTAAAATATCTTCATGAGACCTAGTTAAGTTCTCATGCATACAAACCTTTACAAGTATTAGACTACACTGACTTAACGAAAGATTTGAGGAGAAGAATCTACTAAGGTCCTCAGAGGTAAGGATCTGGAATGGCATTCTTAGTAGTATATTTTCAGGGCTAAGTGTATGTTATCACAGAGTAGATACTTAATAAATATTTGTTGAATAAACGACTGGAAGCGTATATTCTCTTACAAATACAGGAATTATGATCCTGGCAAGCTATATTTCTATTATGATGGTAAATATAACCCTAATTTTGCTACCCAATTTCAAGGTCTGAAAGAATTACAGACAGCAGCTCTGGAACTATTTACAGAATAATTGAAAATTAACTTACAGTCCAAAGGGCAGATAACTAAGCAATGAGCACACTCATTTTTTTAGATCTTTATTTTTTTTTAGCATAATGCAAATACTTGAACTTAGTGGGTGTGTTAGGCTAAATAATGACCCCCCCCCAGGATGACCCTGTCCTAATCCTCAGAACCTGTGAATACTAGTTGATACCCCCCAAAGGGATTTTGCATATGTCAATAAGGCAAGGCTGTTAAGATGAGGAGATTGCCCTGAATGGTCTCCTTGGGCCGGAGAGGGACTCAGAAAATCAAAGTGTCTAGGAAGTGTGACAATGGAAACATAGGCTGGAGTGGTGGACGGGAGGAAACACAAACAAAGGAATATAGGCAGTCTCTAGACAGTGATTTTCTTTTTTTTTTGCAGTTTTTTGGCCGGGGCTGGGTTTGAACCCACCACCCTCGGCTATGGGGCCACCGTCCTACTCCTTGAGCCACAGGCACCACCCATAGACAGTGATTTTCAACTGCTGAGCCACGGCACACTGGTGTGCCATGAGAGGATCTTAGGCGTGCCACAAAGTTTTAAAGATCATTAAAATACATTATTTTCAAAAGAAGTTCAAAGCACACTAAGTATATATATATATATTTTTTGATCATCATAATTTACATGTGCCACAAAAGTTTAACTATAGGTTCTAATGTGCTGTGAGAAAAAAAAAAGGTTGAAAGACACTGCTCTAGAACTTCAGAAAGGCACAGCAATGAGAGCTTCTGGGACCTTTAGATGGAATACAGCTCTGCCAACACCCTGATTTAGACCTCTAATCTCTAGACCTAAGAGGATAAATTTGTGCTGTTTTAAGCCATGAGTTTGTGATAATTTGTCACAGCAAGAACAGAAAACTACTGCAGAAAACTAATACAGTGGGCATGTGATACATTTTGCTGGGATTAACTTTTATCCTGATAAAATACTTTTAATTACTTATCTCAAGAAAATAATTTTTTTTCCCACATCATTCATTTAGAACTTTAAATTCTTATTTCTGAGTTTGCTAATTGTTTTTGGCCTGAAGAAATCACCTGCTTGAAATGTCCGTGGTCAGCAAAAGAATAACAATATTTTACTTTTTATGGCAGGCTAGTTAGTAAGCCTGCTGGAACTAGTATTTTTTTTTTTTTAAATACCTTGAATTATAACGTGTCTTTTGTCATTGATAGTAAATTACTAGAAGTTCATGGATATTTTAGAATCTAGTATGCCTAGTTAATTCAAGAATAGTAAAAACAGCATTCAAATAAAGAACAATTTAGATCCAGTAACGAAGGACGCAAGTTTCAACTGAGGAACAAAAAACGTCCCCTTCAATATTCCAGGGTAAAGCTCACTGATGCTATTCATTGTTTGTGAAAAGGAAATACAGGACTGAGAAAACATGTTTTGTAATAATGAGCCCCACCTTACATAGGGTAGTTACCAGTCTCTGAGCAAAAAAGACAATCTAGCAGGAAAAATCTCTTTTCCTGTGGTCCTGCAGGTGGCTAAAATGCCTGGACATGGGCAAAAGCACCAATCTTGGGACACAGAGACACATCCCACTTTAGACAAAAAAGAAAGAAACTGCATCGTGCTGCAGCTCGCATTGTTTATTAGGTTGGGGTGGAGAACAGATTCCTGAATACTAAAACTAACACTCAAAACTAAGGGTATCTCACTGAGGCCATGTACACTTTAGGAAATAGGAACCATGAAGCTTCAGACAAGAGAAAAGACTTCAAGGACCTCTCCCTTAGGAAACGGAAATATCAGAACACAACCAAGAGCTGTTGCTGATCACAAAAATGCCCATGTGACAAAAACTTTCAAAATGAATGTTTTCAGCCAGGTTTGACTCTCGGGGGCATGAAGAACCATCTCTTGCTGATAAGATTTCCTGCGTATACACAGGAAAACATGGTTTAACATCGAGCAGAAACAAACCTCATGCTGGTTAGTCTGCCTTTAATTGTTAGAGACAGCATATTACAAGCGAAAGGCAAAATAAAGGGTGATGATGTGAGTTGCCAAATGTCTTTCACACTGCTATCAAAGAAAATGTTCCTAGATTTGTCCTATATCACTGTTTTTTCAATAAAACTAGAAAGGAGCATCTTAGGGTGGAAAGCAATGCATATCCATTCTTTCCAAACTGATCATAATATTACCAATAGTAATGAATGGTGTGTAAGCCTATCTTATTCAACAGTGAGTCCCTTAAAACGTCTATCACTTTGGCTTTATTTATTTATATTTTTGAATAGAAAAGCAAAGAAAATAGTGACTAATTTTCTTTGCATATGTAAATTTGAGAAATCTATTGTTTCAGATGATTGTCGCTAAAATTTAAATGTGAAATGTTAATGAATTCTGGCCCACAGTGTTGGGGTACCTAGTGTTCCCTCTCTGTCCAGCCTAGGGAACTACACCTTCCACATCTCAGCTCACAGAGCCGCCCTCTGAAAAGTCCTCTATAACTCTGTAGTTCCCCACAAGGAAGCACCTATGATCCCTCCCATGTTTCTGTCCCCTTCTATGGGGACCACTACTATGGCAGGCATCACCATATGGAATCTATGTCTCTGTCTTTCCTAACAGAAGGGCAGCTTCCTGAAATTAGAGTCTCTGTATCACTTATTTTTGCATCCCTGCTAAGCCAATGTTCTAATATAAGTAATGCCTCAATAAATAGCTTACAAATAAATAAATCTCAATGTTTAAAATGCTTCTTAGAATCATTACTTATGTTCTTTAAAAAAAATACTAACGTATCTTTAAGAACAATTAAATTCTTTTTTAAATTTAATATTGCCATTGCAGTTACTCCTGAATCTGAAATTTGTTTTCAAATGGTTCTACAAAGGTGTGTGTGCATGGAGGGGGTGGGATGTTAAGAACCAGCATGGATTGGTTGGACTATTTGACATTTCTATAGTTTGAAATTGTTCAAAATTAAAAAGCTAAGAGAAGAAGGAAAAAATGTCCAGTGGTATCCTTTTATAACTCCTAATATAATGGCAACAAATAGTTTTACGCCCTCAAAGCACATTCATTACCAACAGAGTATTTTCAACACCTCTGTGAGCGTGATGTTAGCCTTTCTAGTTTGTAAATGAGAAAAGTGAAGATGGGAGGGGCTCAGTGATTCCTCAGTTCTGAAGTGCTGATCAGTTAACAGTCAGCACTTAAACAGGTGTATAAAGATCTTTAAATTGTAAGTCCGAAGGTCTTTTCACTACACCTGTCTGCCTCCTTATTAGATGAGTTTTTTGTTTGTTTGTTTGTTATGTTCTGCTTTGTTATTATGTCTGCTCCTTGTCAGGCAAGATAAGTTTTAAGTACATCTTTTAAGGGGCTGTAGTGGGTTGAGCTGTGTCTCCTCACCAAAAGATACATTTAAGCCCTAATCCTCCGTACCTATGAATATGACCTTACTTGGAAGTAGGGTCTTTGCGGATGTAAGCAAGACAAGATGAAGTTGTATTGGATAAGGGCAGGCCCTAAATTCAAGGACTGATGATTTCACTGTATGAAAAAAAGAGACTTGGGTACAGAAACACAGTAAAGACACAAGAGAAGAAGGCATGTGACAACAGTGGCTGAGACTAGAGTGATGCAGTGACAAGCCAGAGAATGCCAAGGACCTTGCCAGCCACCACCACAGAGACCCGGAACAGAGTCTGCCTTGGAGCCTCCAGCAAGCCCCAACCCGTCCACACTTGATTACAGACTTCCAGCCTCTAGAACTGTGAGAGAATACATGCTGTTGCTTCAAATCACCAAGTGTGCAGTAGTTTGCATGGCAGCCCAAGGACAGTACAGTGTCTGAAATTTGACCTGTAGAATACACAATTCTTACACAATGACATATGGCATAGTAGGGCTTACGTGCTTATTTCACATTATGTCCTCTCCAACCTCACTTGGAGGGACTGAGAAACTGGAGAAAATATTTTTGAGTAAAATATTTTACTAATTTTAGAGTTTGAACATAGCAATGTTGCCTCTGTATATTTTGAAATGCAAATACATTTAAATAAAATTATTGGTGAGATTTTAACACTTACTTGTTCGTGCCCTCCCAAATACGGATCCTCTTCTGCCATCTCGGAGCTATATATTAAAACAAAACAACAAAATGAAACTGTGACACCAGAATATGAACCTTAAAAATTCTATCACCAAGGAATCCACGCAGGAGTAAACTATTATTTCAGTGAGACCAAACATCATCCTTTTCTAAAGCCCGCAGGAGGATATGGTGTAGTTCCTCTTTGGTATCTAAATCTAACAGGGGGGAGATTGCATAATCAAGGAATTACCACTTACATAGGATCCAAAACCTTCACACTAAGCTTACAACGGTGTCCTGAGTTTGGTACTACTGGTCTCTACCTTCTGCCTAAAAAATCTTGCATACTGGGAATCTTAGAGGTCATTTCTTCTTATCACTCTCTAAACATCAAGGATTAATAGTCTTAGCTTCCTAAGTGTATTATTTTCCACCCTTTCATGAATTCTGTGATTCCTAGAACTGTTTTCTAGTTTTCTCCAAGGTTAAGGAGCTCAGAAAGGCCTGGGCAGTGCTTTGTGTAGCACAGGACAGGATTGCTACCATGTCCCGTGATGTCCCCCAGTGTATTTCCAGGGAAGCAAGCCATTTTCCTGCCGCTCTCAAAGTGGTAATGTTTAATATTACAAATTCTGTAATGTTAAAAGTGAAAGAAAAATACAAAAATTCAGAGCCCTTATTATCAAGGCTATAGATCTTCGATTTAATCCACCTCAGACAGACATTAACACACTGCAGGCCCCTGTTACCTATTGCCTAGAGGCTGCAATAAAAGTGAAGAATCATATGATTAGATAAAGCTAGTATCTAAAACCACATATCATTTGGGATTTATTTTATTATGAAATATCCTCCTTATTATATTATTATACTAAATATGGGTTAATTTTTAAAAATGTATTTAGTTCAAATTTTAGGTATGTGACATGAAAATGAGAAGACAAAAAAAAAAAAAAGGCTGAAAGCAAATATAATGGCAGAGGCAAATGTCTCAGTTCTTTTCATGCAGTCCATCAAGCCCTCAAGGAAACTCCGCCTGCAGATAAGAATGGGAGCTGTCCACAGAAACGTGTCCTCCCTTTTTCCATAGCAATAGTGCAGTGGCTAGAAGGGCGGCTGCCCTGCTGGTGTGCCCACCGCCTGTCCCCGGAGTCGGAGATGGCCATCTGCCAAACGCTCACCAGTGCAGTGTCAGACTACGTGTGTCACGTCCAGGTCTGGGCTTAAGGCCCTTGTTGAGCTTCCTCCAGGTTTTATTTTTCTCTTTCCTACTGGATAAACCCAGACTTGGAGAAGACCTGGGATTTTACCACACAGATGATGAATAGCCTCGGGCTGAGGTCCAGTACCAGTCCATGGCCTGCTAGGAACTGGCCCACACAGCAGCACCACCTGAGCCCCGCTCTGTAGTTCCCTGCTGCCCAGGAAAAAACTGTCTTCCATGAAACCAGTCCCTGGTGCTAAAAAGGGTGAGGACCACTGGGCCAAAGGATGGCAGATAAATAAAACAGGAGGATCACTGAACAATACTATGTGATGGAGCTGCTCTGACCCCCCATCCAGGCAGCTCACACTGCTGGTGATGTGAGGAAGAAATAAACTTTGTTCTTTAACCCAACGTACTATTAGGTCTCTTTGTTAAAATGTTTAGCCCTCACTCGAATGAACACATAGTCTGGCAATGCCATAAGCACAGACGTCTCCGAAGAGATGAAGTCCTCTCCTGCTAGAGTGCTGTGTGATTGGCAGAGTGAGGAAGCTCACAGCATTCCTCAGGGGAGACAGAGCAGTGTGTAATTTCAACAAAAGGGAAATGGGCAGCTCTGAATTGTATAGAACATGACCTTCAGGTAAAACTGCAGGGAAATATTTGCCTAAGACAAGAAAACTATTGATTGAAGGTACACAAACAGCCACAGTTGAACAAATCTCAATTAAGACAAGCAGTTTAAAAAGGGAAAATTGACCCGCTACAGCAAAGAGGAATCAAGTTCATTCAAAATTCAAGAGCTCTGCCACTGCTGGGTGTGTGACCTTGGAGATGATCTAAACTCACTGTGGCCTTTATGGGGTAGACTTTTGGAAAGAGTAGAACTTTGCTGAGCTTGGAATATGTTCGCTAGCTAATAAATCCCTACTCCAAGAACATATCCCATTAAAGAATCATGAGTATAATTTTCAGTTGTATGAAAAATACTAGAGAAAAAATGTTACACTGAAATACAGTGCTGGGATCAGTTACAACAATCTGTGTGAAAATTCCTATCCTTAGAATACCACAGGCGCCCAAATTTCTGACAAAAATATTAAAACCATCTTTTTGCCTTTAGGCATTTCATTAATGCTGGTCTCTTGAATCTTCTCAAATAATGTTAACCCAAGGTCTTCGAAAGCAGGAGTAAAGGCTGGGTACAGAGGCTCACACCTGTAATCTCGGCACTTTGGGAGGCTGAGGAGAGTGTTAGGTTGGGTGTTTCAGACCAGTCTGGGCAAAACCTCATCTCTAAAAAAAATTTTTAAAATTAGCTGGGTGTGGTGTCACATGCCAGTAATCTGAGGTGGGAGGACTGCTGGGTGTCAGGGGTTCAAGGTTGCAGTGAGCTATGATTACACTACTGCCCTCCAACTTGGACAACAGAGATAGACCTTGTCCCTAAAGTCTCTTAACAACAACAAAAAAGCAGAGGTGAGACTGGTGACTTATTAAATGGATAGAATCCATTCAGTCCCTCTATTACACTGATTATATCCATTTGAACCTGTAGATGGTTTCCCAGATCTTTAAACGTATAAATGTATACAGCAGCTCCCACTCTAATTTTTAAAACTCAAACTAAATCTACTTTATTAGAGCTGCTGCAGGGTTATGATTATTATCATGATCACTGCTGTGGCTAAAATCTTAATGAAGATCTCTAAATTGTAGACAATGGACTAACCAACAAATCAACCACAGAATTCTCTCCAATATCTTCTCCATGATGTATGTGTAACGTGTGATCAAAGTTGTAAAAGCCCCACAGTACCCAAAGGACACCTGGATGAAGTTAAAATAAGAACTTTCATGGCTTTGTCCGGACAGTTGAGTTGACCATGGAGAGCTGAGGTAACAGTAACCCTGGGGGGATGTTAATGTTAATTCATCATATACAAATAAAATGTCAAAAGAAACCAAGAATCATTTGGAAAGGATGAATCACTGAGTAATATTTGCATTAATTGTAAAAGCAGTTTTTATTTCTAAAATGTTGAGTACTAACTAAGTCTCTGGAACAAAAGGGCTAGAAAAGACCAGGGAAAACCCCTTGCACCTCCCTGTTCCCCCAGCCCTTCCCCTCACTTTCCCTTGCTCAGTTCTGTGCTTTTGAGGAAGGACCTTGAAACAGAAAGGGAGATACTGAGCTAACTGGGGTTCTGCAGCTCTGTCCCCCAACACTGAGGTTTTCAGGAATATTTTCAGACCGTGGAAAGAGAAAAGATAAGGTAGCTAGGCAGCAACAAAATGTCCAGTGAATTGTTTGTGTTTGTCTTATGATAAGTGTAATGTTACAACTGGCTTTGATCTGAATATGCGAAGAATTCTATGAAATACTAATGGGTTATTTTCTCCACATCTGTGACAATCCCCTCATGAACCCCAAAGTCGAGCACCTGGTCTTTCTTGGTAAAGGCAGTCAAGACTGAGTGGATTTACTTTAAAACTCTGAACCATTAGGACAAAGTTGGAGGCATTGATGCCCTTGTAAATGGGAATACTTTCTAGGATCAGAGACATTCACACTTTTTGACCATGACCCACCATAAGAAAATACATTATTTCTATTCTATGAGACTTCCTTAAAAAAGAACTTTTCAAACTCATTGAAATAGTGAATGGCCCACTAAGAACAATAATTTACAGCTTGAAAAACAGAATTTTAGGTCCCATCCAGAGGGTACAGTTGGGAATCAGAGAGAAGTGTCTCTATTTTCAAGATTAGATTCAGTCACACCAGATACCATCTGGATATAATTTTAATACCTCCTCTTAGATAGCAATGAGGATGATACAACAAGAAAAAGGGTGACTTTTCATCATTTCTCTGTCAGATAATAAGTTGATTAAGAGAAAGAATATGGGCTCGGCGCCTGTGGCTCAATGGGCTAAGGCGCCAGCCACATACACCTAAGGTGGCGGGTTCGAATCCCCAGCCCGGGCCCACCAAACAACAATGATGGCTGCAACCAAAAAATGGTCGGGCATTGTGGCGGGCGCCTGTGGTCCCAGCTACTTGGGAGGCCGAGGCAGGAGATTCGCTTGAGCCCAGGAGTTGGAGGTTGCTATGAGCTGTGATGCCATGGCACTCTACCCAGGGGGATAGCTTGAGACTCCATCTCAAAAAAAAAAAAAAAAAGAGAAAGAATACGCTAACACCTCTTTCCATAGAGGAATTTTTTTGAAGAAACATGATATAATAAGATATATGTACACTTGCACTACACATAAAAGTGAAACACTCAAATGAGAGGATCTTTTGATTTCTGCAATTCTATTTTCCGAAATATATACTAAAAAATTATCTAAGCAAGTGTGTAAAAAACAAGAATTCCCACAGCAAAAAAACTGGAAACAATGTAAATGTCCTTTGATAGCAGATCGTTTAATCATAATGATCCCATTAATACATTCGTAAGTTAAGTATTATGCAACTGTTAAAAGTAATTCAGACCTACACTTAGTAAATGGAAACTTTTACTAAGTTATACGTTTGTGAATTTTAATTTTCTAACTCAATTATATAATTAGAAATATATTTTTAATAGGAGAAAAGGAGACATTTAAAACTGTTCCAAATTTAAAGCTTAACTCTGACATCTTTAATAACCTACAGTAAATAAAACATGAAATATGCCTAAAGTTCTAAGCGCTACTGGAATCCTCTTCATAAGAAATACAATAGAAAATATTGAACTTTAAAAGGGCTACTGAGTTATGTCTTTCTGATAATATATTGGCTTAGTGATGATGAAAGAAAAATTGACAGTGGGATTAGTTATTTCAGAAGAGCTGATTTCTGAAAGTTTTTTTTAGAAGGAATTGATATGTATGTTCTACCACGTTTTGATTTATATAAACTTATATTCCATGTTTTAATATTTCTCCTTCCATTTTCACGTTCATATTGTTTCATTTGGATGCAATGTGACCATTTACCATGTAGAATAGCTACCCCGTAAATGCAAATACACCATGTGCGGAACTGATGAAGGTAAGGTCCCTGTTCACAACGGAGAGTCAACCTAGCAGGGATGGCAGACACCTCTACAGCAGTTAGCTAGTCGATCCATGCAATGCTTATTAGCACAGTGAGTGATACAGAGCAAATGTTGGTCATCTTATTAGATAGTATAATAAACAATGTGTTTATGATAAACTAGGGGAAGAGTAACATATAACACGGCAAAAGTTCTGGCATTCTAAGAAGAACATGCATGCTATTTCTTTCCCTTTCTATATTTATGGGTACACTGCCCCATTCGCTCTCTAAGGTGGCTATTTGTCACTGCTAGATAGAAATGTTCGCATTTTGCCCCTCAGGGACACTTGGCAGTGTCTGTGGACAATAGACTATTACAGCTGGGTGAGTGGCCACACTGGCACCTGGTGTATAAAAGGCTAGAGATGCTGCTAAACATCCTAAAATGCACAGGATCATCCCTCATGGTAAATAAATACCCAACCCTAGATGTCAGTAATGCTAAGGAGGAGAAATCCTAATGAACGTCATTGCACCATGACAGTGCTTTGTAGTGGAGAAAAAACTATGCTGAATACCTCCTATGAGTAAGGAACTATACCTAGTGCTTCACATACAGAGGGTACCCAAAAAGTGTATACACATACTAAGAAAGGAAAGGACTGTATTAAATTTATAATACTCAAGTCACGTATGACTTGTGCAATTACAAGAGGTGCCCAACATGACCTGTTATTGGTATATATTGTATTAACAGTTTTAATGAAGTTTTTTATGTGTAATGTATATATCCTTTTTTGGAACCCTCTGTATTTCATATAGTTCTCACATAAATTCTGAGAAATACCGTCTTAAATGAGAAAGCAGTTTAGAGAGGGATTTACTCAGGTTGCTGGTGTAATGCTGGCTCAGCTGACACCACAGGCTATGCTTCTGTCAATTGTTTTAGAGGCAGAAGTTATTTTCCTCCCTAACTTATGACAGTATTCATTTTAATGCAGCATCTTTATTCCAGGTCTCCCAAATATTCTGGCTGGGGCGATCCTACCCATAGCACAGCCTGAAAAGCAGAATAGGAGTCTGACAATGCACATGAGAAAATAAAAATACCAAACAACTAGACCTCCCATTTGATCCCACAATCCCATTACTGGGCATCTACCCAGAAGAAAAAAAATCCTTTTACCATAAGGAGACTTGCACTAGACTGTTCATTGCAGCTCAATTTATAA